>JAACNH010002631.1:0-37047 GCA_019447015.1 Hymenochirus boettgeri
AACACTATCACCAGGCCTATCACACAGCACTATCACACAGACACTAGTCACACAGACACCAGACACACAGACACAATCACCGGCACTAATCACACCCGACACATCACACAGACTACAATCAGCACAGACACTATCACACAGGGCACATATCACACAGGCACTATCACACAGACACATAACACTACACACAGGCACTATCACACAGGTCACTATCACACAGACCCTATCACACAACACAGTCACACGACACCACAACAGGCACTTCACACAGGGACACACTATCACAACAGGACACAATCACACACGACACAATCACACAGGCACTATCACACAGGCACTATCACACAGGCACTATCACACAGGGCCACTATCACACAGGCCTATCACACAGCACAATCACACCAGACACATCAACACAGGCCACTATCACACAGGCACTATCACACAGGCACTATCACATCGACACTATCACACAGGCCCTATCACACAGGCCCTATCACACAGTACACAATCACACAGACAATCACACAGGCACTATCACACAGGCACTATCAACCAGGCACATCACACAGACACAACATCACAGACACAATCACACAGCACTATCACACAGGCACTATCACACAGGCACTAACTACAGCCCACACGAACACTATCACAACAACACAATCACGACAGGCACTATCACACAGGCACTATCACACAGCACTATCACACAGACACTACTCACAATCACACAGGACAACTATAACTATAAGGCCAAAAGCCCAAAAAAACACAGCCCTATCACACAGGCACATCACCACAGACACAATCACCAGACACAATCACACAGGCACTACACACACGCACTACCCACAGTCACTATCACACAGACACAATCACATAGGCACTATCACACAGGCACTATCACACGAGACTATCACAATCACACGGACACTATTAAACAGACACAATCCACCGACACTATCCACACAGACACTATCACACAGGCCCTATCACACACGGCACTATCAACACAGACACAATCACCACGGACACTATTAAACAGACCCAATCACACGCCACTATCACCCAACACAGACACACAGGCCCTATCCACAGGCACTATCCACAAAAACACTATACACAGGCCCTATCACAAAAACTATGACACTATCACACACAAGGCCCTTCCACAGGCACTATCACACAGACACAATCACACAGGCACTATCACACAGGCACTATCACACAGACCAATCACACAGGCACTATCACACAGGCACTATCAAACAACCCTTTCACACAGACACTATCACAACAGCAACACTATCACACAGGCACTATCAACAGACACTATCACAGCGGACACTATCACCCAGCCACTATCACACCACACAATCCCACAGGCACTATCACACACACTATCTAACAGACACAATCCCACAGGCACTAATCACCCGACACTATCAACAGACACAATCACACAGACCCTATCAAGAAGACACTATCACACAGACACTTTCACACAGACACTATCACAGAGGCTCTATACACCAGACACTATCACAGAGGCACTATCCACACAGGCATATCGCCAGAGGCACTATCACAACAGGCACTATCACGAGGCACTATCACACAGCAGTATCACACCAGACACTATTACACAGGCACTATGTAAAGACCTGCTCTTTAAAGGCTCATATACACATTTACAATTTGGGCCATGACATGCACCTTGACAGATACCATGACCGACATCAGCTTCAGGAGATAATCGCGTGTGTGTTTGCGTTCGACAGGGTCGTTCGTTTTATTCCCCGCCATGGGGGATAATGAACGACCCCACTGAACACATACACACACACGATTATTGCCTGGGACGGACTTTGGTGAGCACGCATGACACCCTCGGGGGTCATGGATCATGGCCAAATCATACATGTGTACGAGGCTTTACATAGACAAACACAGAAACACACATCATACTAACACATATTTCATGGTTTTCTTACCTTGCAAAGCATCCTGGACTCTGGAAGCTTCTCTATCAGTTTTCCCATGTAAATCGACTTCCAAAAGTCCTCAGAGCGAATGTAAGCTCCATATTTCACAAGTCCCACCTCATAAGGAGAGGAATTCGCCACCACTCTGTTCCAATAAATAGTCAAGAACTTATAAATAGGATATTTACCAGGAGGGGCAGGAGCATGTCAGCTAAAATAAGGTTGGTACGCACAGTAATCTTCCATTTACTACATATATGTTGGATTAGCAAAATTGACTAGTGATATTCTCTATTTAAATTAATAATACTGCACAATAAAATCACATGCAAATATTACTTGATAATCAATATTACTTTGATAATCAATGCTTTACACTATGGACATTTAGGGCGGACCCAAAATCCACTCCGTTCACGCTTCCAGTTATCGCATTGTCAATACAATGCTACCGGGTATTACCACTATTTGTGCTTTTATTTCATCCGTTATTGGTTCGCATGCATGCATGACTTTTCGTGTGGATCACATGCGTCCAATAACATGATATGGCCCGGAACGCAGCGCACACGGAGTATCCTTTACAGCAGCGCATTTCAAGTCCTGCATGCCCCACGTTGCGTGATAGTGGGATCCGCCCTTAAAGGACACTTATACTCACCCCCCCCCCCTCGTTCCTTCCACTAATTCCTACGCAAAGTACCCAGGAGAGACCTAAACACTAAGTTCTCTCACCTCTGGATACTTTACACAAAGTCCTGCTTACTTACTTGCAAGGAGGCATTTCCTCTCATTGCTGCCTGCCTCCCGAACTGTCATTGACAGTGCCAGTGGGGAGGATCCGACCAGAGCGATGAGGACGATTAAAGTACGTGGTGCAGACTTTTAAAGTACCCAGAGGTGAGGACTTTGCGTTTTAGGTCCTCACCCTGGGTACTTTGCAGGAATGGGGGAAATGGTGAGTATAATTGTTATGGTTGTAAAGGGTTTAACAATTTCTACGCATTTTAAAACAAAAGGGCTTAAGGGCATTCATTTTATCCATTCCCCATTTGTAGTTTTATTAGATTATATAGCATTCTAGGCCAAGGCTGTGGTTTCCAACCCTCCAACCAGCAGACTGAGTGAGTGTTTCTAACCAAATATTTATTTGAAACAATATTCCATATACCGACCAAAGTCTTCATTACAGAGCTAATGTGCAGAATTAAACGCAAATGTTATAGTCCCATACCCCATGTTAATTTTTTGTTTTACTTTTATTAGTCCCAATCATTTAACATATGTCATATGTTAATTACTAAGTCTTTTTATTTTTGCCCTAAATATCCTTATTCTGGAAAATTAAATGTTTAATAATTAGAGCTGAGTGTTCTCTAGGTAGAGTTGGCCTATGACGGGGGCCCACTAGGTAGCCAAATTTAGAGGCTCAATTTAGGGTTGTTTCCCCACAGGACTAAACCAGCCCTGGTGGCAAATCCAATGCTGTTGTGGAAAATACTAAGGATTTATGACATTTGCATTTGTATTGTACCTACAGATACACGCCATATATTATCTCACAACAATACACACTTTTTTACTCACATTATGGACACATAAGGACCCCTAGAGAATCTAATGGACATTAGGGCCCATCAGATATAGCAGTCCTTATTTCTGACTTAATTGCAAACAAACTTGTAGTTTATTTACTGAAATAATGAGGAGCACTGGTTACTACGTCTGCATTTAAATTTAATAAAGTTTTGGTCTTCACCACTGTGTTGTTTTTTAGAGCTAGTGCTGCCCAGGAAGCAGTGTCACTACAATGGGCAATATTATGGATTGGTCCCCCCCCATATTTGCTCTATATAGAGTGTTAAATTCTAAAGCAGAAAATATATTAAGAAACACAAGTAAAACTACATCAGCCAATAATGTACCGTTGAGAATTAACTGGGCCTTCAAAGGTGGTTGGGCCCTAGGGAAAAATTAGTGATTGTGTGTGTGCCAAACAGTCGTCATAATAGATATCAGTCGTTTTATTAATAGCATGGGTTTGGAAATGCAGATGATCAAAGAATATACCGTGCATGTATGTTAGCGTAATTGGTATTAGGGGTGATTTTGTGGAGATAGTCTTCCACAATTATTTGCTGGAGCACAAACAAATCTTTACATGTCCCCTATTGCAGATGAGTGTTCATTATGTGGATGACTGGTGGTCCGACATTTATAAAAAGATGATCTAATTCAGATCTATAGCATCCTATTTGTTTATTGTACCTTAAAATCTAGAGTGGTGTTTTCCTGCGTTTGACGTTCATTGCCAGACACAGTGGTAGTGTATTCTGGGCACGGTTCAGTGCTTTCTTCTGATCAGAAGTGTCTTTCGATCCTTGATTAAAGAAAGAATAGAACACATCCTACAAGCCCCCATTTTATCCAAGGCTGAGTAGAAAGTGTAATATACATTCTTTCTTCGAAATTGAAAATACGTGACCGATTGCTTACATCATCATGAAACATGTTTCGATCATCAGACCCAGACATCAGTGAATGAAGTCTTGTAGCCCATCCTTTCTCTTTCCTTCATTTCTGCTCGATGTTGCTTATGTTGTTCCAGAAAAGCTTCTTTCTTCTTCTTGCACACATTCTTCCCGAGCAGCTTCAATTGGCTCTTTCAGGTCCTTCTGTGACCATTCAGGATCTGCATAACGATTTCCTATTGCCCTAGTAAAAAAGTAGATGGTGCAGTTGTGGTCACTGAGAAGCAGTCTGCAGAAACTCACACATTTTGTTAATTGGACATTCTAATTGTGTGAAATTTATTGGAATTAATTACAGACGTACGGCCCATCACTAATTATATGCATTGCTATTTTGTATCCCCAGATCTTATCAGTTTTACTTTTTATGCTACTGATACTTTCTTCCTCCTGCTCCATGGCACTGGGACACCCCTGATTCCCCCCCCCCCCCCCCTTGGTGGCTTCCCACCTTTATTATCATCCTGTTCCAGCCAGCCAATAGCTCTTTGCCTTCGCCAGGGAAGCTTTTACATAACCGATTGATAAGCATTGTCATTTTATAATAATGAGATCAATATTTCTATGATGTGGACGTAAAATACACATATACAGTATTTGCATTGCAATATTTTAACAAGTTTCTAGTTATCTATGACTTTCCAAACCTGGTTAGTAACATTTTAAAGGATTGAGATGAACATACTGTAACAATCTGACAATAAGCGAATAAGGGCTAGGCTGTTGAGGTTCCCCTCAACAATAATGACTGATAACAAACCTTTATAGTGATTTGTAACGTTAACCCCTTAGGCGACAATTTTTACAGATGATAAATGTTCGTTTCTAGCTTAGTGCAAGTGGCACTTTGGACAAAAGTGGAAAACGCCCGGAATCTTCCCATTGTTTTGTTTCTTACCATGTAACCTGAAGCTCCAGTGATATAGAAAACACATTCCCAAAAGATTCAGCTTCTGCAGTGCAGAGAGGGTGCCAATAAGGCCTGTCATGGCCCTGTTCCACCGCCATGGTTGTAACAGCAATACCAGGAACCTATTGACACAGAAAGCCATCTGAGGTTAATGTGCAAGTGCACAACCAGTATCACGATGTAAGTACAACAAGTCACTGCTGTAAATTAAGCAAATCCAAAAATATACGGTACATTATAGAGAACAATGTTTCAATGCTAGAAAGTAAATGTGTACCTTGGTTAGTTTTTTGGCAGAGTATTGTTGATGAGCTTTTCTGTCACTGAATGGGGCAGCACAAGAGTAATACTGTACTTCATACAATGACTTCCCCAATCGTAAGTCTTCTGCATAATGTTCTGTTCCATACTGCTGGTATTGGCTTTGAAAGTTTTTCTCTTGCCCAGCATACATAGCGCATTAAACATCACATAATTGTCTCAGACAACCAGAGCAAAAAAAACTGTTCCCTGCACAGAGGAAAGGTCCGTATCAAATCAACCTTATTCTGATTGTTGTGCAATTGCTCTAAAGGGCATTTACCACCCAATCACCATACAGACAAGCTGCCCATTTCGGCGATTTGTCTAATGTGTGTATGGAGTCATTCTTTGTTTGCTGATTTGTTGCCATTCATTGTGGAACAACATAAAATATTATGCCGATTTCAACCCCACTTGAAAATCCAACTTGTCTTTTGAGAGTTGCACAAACCCCTACAGTAAAGGCGTGTCGAATCCCCAAGCTAAAATTTAACCCTACTGGCCCACTGTGTTGTTTACATCTCTGCTCCTTGTGGTTCTCTTGCAGTGCTTGTTGCAAGTTAGAAAAGTAAAGGGCAGGAGTTGACTGTGAGTCATCTGGTCCCTGCTGCTTCCTTGTCCTTGTTGAGGTTTCGCATGGCGCAGGGTAGGAATGGCAGAACTCGAACTCGAACCCGAGTTCGCGCCGAACTGTTCGAGTTCGAACGGACCCGGAACTTCTCAAACTATCTCGGACGCGGACTTTCGATATTTCCCGGACTTTCGATATTTATCGAATGTTCGAATGTTCGACGTTCGAATCCGCGAGTAAAATGTACATGTATCTAGGCGGCGAACATCGAATCTGCGAGTAGTCTCCATTAAAGCCATAGACACATCGAATCTGCGAGTAAATGTCCATGTTACCTCGAACGTTCGACGCGAAAGCTCGAAAGTCGCGCGGTGAGAGTAAAATCGATTTTACGAAAGTCCTGGATATTGGAACATGCTCCCCAGACCATTTCCCATTCCCACAGCCATTACATTATTTACCATTAATATTTTAGTTGTATTGACTCGAATTTTTCGAACTATTGCCTCCCATAGACTTTAATGGGTCCGTTTTCGACTTTCAACTTTCGAACTTTTACAATAGTTCGAAAGCTTGAAAACAGACCGAACTTTCAATGTTCGACCATCTCTAGCGCAGGGGATCCCCACCCTCGAATCATTGTTGGCGTCCTCACTCCTTACCTATAAAACTCTTTCCTGTATGTAGCCCAACTGCCATTTTTTGTTTTGTAAAAAAAAGCTGAAGAAATGTACTTATGCCCTTCATTTCCTCCCAGCATTCTTCAATTGCCGCAGCCGAGTCTGTGATTAGCTGCCTCTCAGCCAATCACAGACTCGGCTGCTGTCCGGCCCCTGCTTGCAACTTCTGGCAACCAGAGGGTCAGAACGGAGCACCGGTGTAGCGAATGAGTTTAAGTACATTTTTCACCTTTTTTTTTATAAATGATCATGGTGGTTGGGGATAGCTATGGTGCCCTACTACACAGCAAAAGTTTATTCTGGGTGAATACCCTTTAACAAAAGAAGCTTCTGCCAAGTTCAAGAGAGAATATGCAATAGAACTTTGAGAATTCCGCTAAACCCACCACCCTCATGTTCCTCTAGGTCCTATCCAGGTTCAGAGCTTTCTTTAATGCTACAGCTGCTACCTTCTCCTTTACGATACAATCTAACTCATCCTCACAGAGTTCATACACCAGAGAGGCGAAACATCCAGCTTCCCGTGCTGTAAAAAGTGACACATAAAAGGACACCTTGTAGCCATCAGTGGATTGGTTCTCAAATTAGAAAAACTTTAAAAACGAATAATATAAAACAATCTAGTATCACAATTCACTCCAAACATTGCATAAACAACGCTCATAATTACATTTCTATGTAATCATTATGCTTTTTCTTATTACTAGTATTAAGTGTAGTAAACTTTTAGTAGTACTGTAGTAAGATTTCTAACTCTGAAGGGCATATGGACAGTTTCAACAGAGTGTCCCTTATAGGGTTGTCTGCTATATGTTTGTGGTATTTGTCTTTAAATCTATCAATATCCTGTATTACACAAAACAACTGTGTTTCATATTTATATTTTCCACAGTTTAATTCCAGTCTTTCAAACTCCTCCTTACACGTCTGTGGCTACATACAGTAAGTGTAAGCTTTAAAGTGATTCAATTGAAATAAAACAGACCAAAAAACCTGGCCATGGTATCGCCCTTCCTCTTTCTGTATGGTGGGGACCTCTCTCATGCTGTAATTACTAAAGGGGCATCTATAGTGAGAAATTAACTTTTTTTTTCTTTCCTTCCACTGTGTTCCAATCCCCCCAACCCCCAGAGTGCTTTTACTTTTTCAGATTCCCTCTTTGTACTGAGATACACAAGTTAGAAGAATACACGATTGCATTCCTCTACTCCTACGTGTACTGTCAATCAAATCTGTGATGGACCCTCTCTCCCCTGCTCAGTCTCTCCTGCTCTTTTTGCACAAACATAGAGAGAAGAACATTAGCAGGGGGAGGTACCTTTGGCGGCAGAGATAAGGATGCACTTGACCCCCCTTCTTTATAGCTTCACTGATTGATGAGAGAGATCCTATTGCAACAATAACTGTACTGTTCTCCCTCTCTTCCGTGTCTCCCAGGACAGCTTGCTTTCTATGGCCACTGTTGTGGTGGTGGTGGTTTCAGGATGTTTGAACTTTTAACTACGCACATGATAAGTTTGCCGTTAGCCGAGTTTTGAGACATAGAGGGGTACCAAGGGGAGGGAAGAGGGAGGAATGCTGCACTAGATCTGACACCATGGAAAAACAAAGTCACTACAGAGGTAGGATAAAAGGCAGCAACAGTACATGAATTTAACTTTGCAATGGGCAATGTGTTTTTTTTTCACTATACATGCCCTTTAAGAGAATTACTGTAAATCGAGGGGAAAACTCTGAGAGGAATAATCCAATGGGATGTAATATGATGGCAAATCATAAAAAATGCTGATATCACCATAACAGCTTTAAAATATCCATACAATTCACCTCCAGCCATCACGAGAGTGTGTTTTAGTACTCTATTTTTTTTTAAGCATTAAAGTTCCTTCTAGCCATAGATTCTACACCATAAATCATTGATACTTTACAGTCCTGTGCTTAACCAGTCAACTCCAAGCTGGTGTCCTATAACAAAGCAAATAAAGAATTAAGCTGCAGTCTTTAATGATATAGTTCCATGCAAAATATTACATATTTTCCCAGCTTAAAGGTAATTATAACCTTCTCCCATTTAACGAACCTTGGGTGAGGACATAAATCATTAAGTCCTGCCACTAGACTTACCTTAGCTCCCTTACATTACGTACTTAATGTTCCTCACTGTTTTGCTTGTCCCTTCCTCCTGCTTTTTGCCAAGACTTAGCAAATGGAAGATACCACCTGCATGAAGCATGTAATTCCATGGGCAGGTCCCAGACTTTGCAGGCAGGACAAGACAGTAACACAACTTTAGGTACATTAAATAGGAGGCGGGCAGTTTGGGGGTATACTTCCCTTTAAGCCTGCTCAGAATGTATTTTTTCAGTTTGATTAGAAAAAAAACAGCAAATTAAATTACATCACAGAGTTTTTTCAAAGGGTAATCTAAGCATAACATTGGGAACACTCCTTCTATACTTGCAGCCTGCACTTTTAAGTTATAGACTATGATCATAAAGCAATGGTGTTTTCAAGTGAATTGGGTCTTCCCATTAAAGTTGATTTTAGTGTAAAGATTTGTAATAACAAATAAAGAGCTTATGTTAAATAAAAACATTTATTATATACAAGACCACACAGTAACGAGACTTTCTGAAAGTCCTTAGAGGAACAGAGTGAAATGTAGTCTATCCCACAAAGACAATGAATCTGGCCATTGGCAGATAAGAATGAAATGTTCAGTAATGCGATTGCACGAAAAATGCTGATCACATGTGACAAGCACTAAACGTGCCCCTTAAATGGTAACTAAAAAATAGAAGAAAAAATTGTAAGAAACCAATTTATAATTTATAAATTAATTTATATTTGCTAATAAATTGTAGGCAATATATGGGATGTGCCAAAGTGTTGGGTTATTTTCTGGATCTACAGTGTGAAGGAAAGGGATTATTAGAAATAACATTGGAACAAACATGTCAGTAACACAACCAAGTTTCAATGCTATGACCTTGGCATAGCTACAAATCACAGGCCATATAGCAAGATTTTAGATAGGGAGCAGTTACAGGGCAGTTCAACCTAACCTGGGCAGGTTGTCCCCCCTCCTAAGAATTTTTTATATCACATAGTTCAGCCCCAAACCCTGTTTTTCGTTTTAACGTTGTCCTTCAACAAGATGGTCCGGGCTGGATTAAACCACCTCTGATGCTCTTGTATTTGGTTGGTTATGACATGCACAGTAGCGGAGGAGACTCCTGTAACGGGTATCAGCCATGGCCATAATGTCACATCCGGATGAAGGGAGGAGCCGCGTTTTTGTAAGTAGCATATCTGAGTCTGGAGCCTCATTGAATGGTTTAGTAAAACTAAAGGTTTTTTGGGAGTCGGATCTGAACTACGTAAGGTAACATTTTTCTTAGCGGGTACTTGTCTGCAGGGGACCTAGTAGGGCCCTTTGGCTCTGGGCCCCATAGCAATCGCTATGGTTGCTATGTGATCCCTGCACCCTGGCTATATGGAGAATCAGGAGCTAGTCTATATATTGCTATATAGTTCTACAGTATATTGCTAATCACTGTTAATTCTAAAACATTCCAACTGATGCAGCTACAAAATACCAATATTGCCCATATTTTGTTGTGGCCTCATTAACTGTACATTGCCTGTAAGCTGAAACGTTGATACAATACTGACAACAATATTTGAATACAATGTGGTAGAGATAAAGGTTTGGATTCATTGATATTGCAATACTGCCCAAAAATAAAAAAAGTTTTATACGGTCAATCCCCTTATTTAAAAAGTTTTATTTACAGCAACTAATTAAAGGGGATGTTGATCCGTCAAAATCAATGTAAACTTACACGGAGGACACCAAAAATCTGTGATACTTACCTGAATTCATGGCATCCTGACAGAGATATTCATCTTCTTCTCAACGGACCCCCTCGATGGCTTTTTTACCTCTTTACAAGATTGTCAGGCACAGAATGGGCTAGCAGCTGTAAGTCATATGGCTGGATGTTCCTGAAACTGTTTGGTGTGTTTTTTTACCCGAAGGACAGAGAAGAAGAAGACTGAGATGGCGAGGAAATTAAGACGTCTTTTAATTTTTAAATTCCATACTAAGAGGTAAGAAGTCAAAGGAAATGTAGGTAAAATAGGGAGGACTTTTGGGTTATTTCCTTTGTAGCCTTTGGAGAAATGCTACATTAATTGCATTATATGTGGTCAATATATGATCAAGCTTCTAGCAAGGCATCATTTGGAGTCATTTTCACATAAAATGTGATAAAAAAATGGATGATTATGGAAACTGTTGTAAATAAAATATTGGTTTTGTCCATCACCTGGGTATTTTTACTGGCCCATTCCCTGCATTTTTCAGTTTAATACATAACTTTACTTCCAGAAATGTGGGTTTACACCAGCTATGACTGAAGAAATGTTATGAGGAAGTGGCTCCATTATAGCTAAACCAAACCACCCATGTATTGTCTCGCTTTTTGAGATTTACCATCTCAAGGGGCAGTAATGCCTGTTTATGTAAAATAACTCCTATTAGTGTAAATAAAACGCCCAGTAGAGTAAATAATGACGTAAGTACACGAATGACCGCCTTGGTCAAAAATAACACACTTTTTTTCCATATCACGCTCATATATAAGTCCCAAGGAGTCTGTAAGTATTATATTTATGGGCAGAGGCCAAATTATTATTATGTGTTTATTTAGCCAGTAAAGGTGAAGGACGGAGACTAGAAAAATACACAAAAAGTGTGGATTTTTTCCCATTCTGAAAATTTTATGTTGCAGAATGGGAAAGCGTACAAATATTACACAAAGGTTTCTACATTATTATGTAAGTAAAATTATCTTTCTACAATACATACGGAGTTGATTTAAATAATTTGTGTGATAAATAAAGATGTAAAAAAATGTCTGAAAGACAGAATGAGTTGAAAATATTTTCGGTACAAAACATCTCCTTCCCTGTATAAATCTAATTTTATTTCTTTACTAAAGAATCAAACAGAAAAAAACACTCAAGTCTGTGTATGATGAATTTGACCGTTTACAAAATGTTTTACTCTTTTTAAAAATTCAAACTGGTCCATTCTGTCTCATCTTTTTTTTTTTTAAATACACTCCCAATTTAGGGAAAGACAGAATAATTTCCACGGTTTTCTAGTGTGCAGTACTAATCCTTTTGTATGCAGGTAGGTTTTTGTCATTTCCAAACATTTTGTAAAGCATCTGGTTAGTGTCCTTGCAGCCACCCATTTCCACCACCCACATTTGTAAATGAATTTTGATATATTTGAAGATGGGGAGACGCTTGAATCTTGTGATCTTAGCTAACCTTAACCAGATGCAACATTCATTGGATGTTGGCTAACCCTGAACCCTGGTTTTTAGACAGAGGTTACACATACAAATGATTTAAAAACAATGCAAAATAAAAAACATGGCCAATATATCCCTATATTAACAAGGATTCAATGTACAGCCAATAAACCAATATGAATGATTCATGTCCTCATGATGCGATCTCTACAAATCTGAAAGTTGGTACCTGATTCCATTGTGGTAGACAGAGGCTTCGAACAGCAGCATTTTCATAAACCTAGTTGTTAAATGTTTTAATCATAGTGAAATTCAGGGTAATGTATATAGAGTTGAAAGGCAAAACATAGTTGACAATACAATAAAATGTGTTAACTACATTGCCAATGCAATACAGAACAGCAATATGATTGTCTTAATTTGGCACAAAAGTATCAGCCTCCTGGTTCTTTACAAACTTTGGTTATCATGGGGATTGAATAGTGTATTTAGAACAGCCATATTGCATAGTTGTATTTCAGCAAAAATATGTTTAATAGACCTAGAAACTCTATATCATTTCCTTGTTTTTAGTCCTAAAAAAAAAGACAACCACTGATCGGATTTATAAATTAAATTGCATTTTTTGGATCATGTGAAATTTCTTTCTGTATATGGAGTATAATCCATACACCAACCTTATGTGTACTTGTTTATTGGAACCCAAACTTATTTCACATAAGATTGTTGGGGTCCATACCAAGAGATTAGAAGGGTACAATTGTTTTAATCAATTTTATAATAAGAATCCCTGTAAGTAATATTGTCCATATATTGCTACTACATTCGGTCCATATGAATTTGTGTTGACATTAAGCATAATGATCACTCTTGGAAGTGTTAGTTGGAATTGTATGAGAAGCATTATAGTTTTTTGGGGCATCAATAATAGGTGGCAGCTAAAAAGTTAATTAAAGGACCACTCCTGTTGTGGATGTCTTACCACTTGTATGGATAAGAATCAAAAAGTGCTGTGCTGTATGTTATGCTGAACCACATATTAATGCTGACTACATATTAACAAGATTTCATGCATAGCTTCTCCTTTAACCTATAGGTCTCCAACATCTATCAATCCATAGTAGTTTGCGTTATAAAATAAAAAAAATGTGACTAATCTTATGTGTACAAGAAGAAGAGGGTATCCTGGAATATTTTTAAAGTTACCTAGTTACCAAGCAGAATCGGGATAAATTTCAATCTGCAGTAAACTGGAGATAGAGTTAAAGATAATGTTGCACAGTCAAAAAAACAGTGAACATCTGTCTCTGATTACTGTAGAAATACACATCTTTTTTTGTTTATTATTAATGGCATTCACCGTAAATATCTATATCGTATCTTAAGGTAGGCTAAATGTGTCGAAAATTAGCACCACATTTAGTTTTTAAAGCCACAGCTATCCAGTAAGCTAAAGTTACATATCTTATGTCCATTTAAGCCTATTTTTATGTAAGGTTTTTCTTCATTTTTTTCATGTCTATAGAGTGGGTTGACTGTAAGGATTTACATTGTCTACAAGTTTAGTTTAGAGAGTGGTCAGACTACTAATGAATATTTACAATGAAACTGTCTTTTTAACAGTCAAAGCAACGTTTTTGGCATTGCAATTTTTTAATTTTAATTGAATCACAATCAATAGGTTTCCTCCGCACCACCACTTACAAATGAGAGCTCCAGCATATTAAAACCACTTCTTAAATTGAATCTCGAACTGATAACACATATGTGAGTATATACACAAGGGTCTTACATGTAATTATGTTATTTGTAGAGGTGGTGCGAAGGTAAATTAATTATGATTCAAGGAGAACGCTTCTAATGATTCTAATGCTCTGACACCTCCGCACAAGTGACTTGCACCCACCAATCAGAGAGGGGTAAGGCTGGAGCCGCAGCGATTTTTTCCTTTGTGAAAATGTGGACTCATTGTAGTACACAAGTGGTGACAATACCCTGTAATGTTAGAGATCCTTAAGATAGTCCAGAGCAGTGAAAATCGAGGTGCACATGTTGCTGCCCATGTAATTAACACACAGGTAGTTAAATGTGTTAGCTGAACAGACAATCACTTCACCATGATGAATTCCTACGGTGTAAATATCAGTAGAAGGAAGACAACTTTTTTCTTTATTTGTGAAATAGAAGGCAAAATGTAACCCAGCTGCTTAAGCTGGCCATCACCTAGGCAGACATTAGATGGATTTGAGATAACTATCTATCTCTAAAGAACGCATTTTTACAAGCGTTTTTTATCTTGAGATGTTCCTATCTGACCCATTCATTTATGTGATCTCAAATTGATTGTATGAAAAACGGCTAGGTGGTTCTAGATAGATTGGGCATTTATGTTTGTAAGAGATTGGCCAACTGTCTAATTGCATTTTTAACTTTCTTTTTTACGTTTTACTTAAGAACATGAGGTAATGCAGTATCTCTTACTTGCCCTTCTTCAGTAATCTTGCAGGAGAGCGGAGACCTTACCAGATCGTTCCAGCGCTGCGAGAGACTCCGCCGAGGCTGACAGCCTCCGACGCATCCCCAGTCCTGTACACTGTGCGAAGGAGCATGGACGCTTTGGAGACTGTCGAGTAGCTGGCCTGAGCGGTGCCGCGGATAAGTTTCCTCCTGTTCTCCTGCAAGAGATTTACCCCTGTTCTTCAGTAAAACAGTAAAAAGAAGCTATAAAATACGATGGCATACCCTTTAAGTAGACACATCGTTGGTACTTAAGAGAGAAGTTAACATGAAGACATTGCCTAGAAACATACACTGTCCTTCACAAAATTAGTGATGGTTCCACGCAAGAGTCTAAAACTGTCATACAACCTGGTAGAACCTGCACTGTAGTGCACATCCATCACATTAATTCTGATATTCAGTATGAAGATAGATATTTCAAAAAACGTAAAACGCTTTACAAAGGCTATAATGTAAATGCAACCAAACTTGCATGGTACTGTCAGGGTTAGGGTGTAGTGAAAATGTGCTACAATTATTACTATATATTTATATTATTTATATTTTGTGGCTAATAGGAATCACTGAACCCACCAGCAAACTAGGATCGGGCCCCAATCCTGCTCATCCACTGGTTTTCTAGGGGGAGGCTATATCTGTCATAGGAAAAATAAGAAGATGGCTCGTGCGGTTGCTTCCTTCTGCTCCCCTGGTAGTTAGCCACTGTTTATATATTTAATAGATAACTGCATGAAATTAAACGGGACAGCAGTGGAATTTTTCTTTCTAAAAATGCCTTTCCGAGGGATTTATAAATTACTGCAAAAGTTGTGACCAGGCACTACCACTATCACACAGCACTACCATACAGATACCTATCACACAGGCACTACCATACAGATACCTATCACACGGCACTACCATCATATACCTCACACACAGGCACTACCATACAGATACCTATCACACAGGCACTACCCACTATCACACAGGCACTACCACAGATACCTATCACACAGGCACTACCATACAGATCCTATCATACAGGCACTACCATACAGATACCTATCACACAAGGCTCTACCATACAGATACCTATCACACGGCACTACCATACAGATACCTATCATACAGGCGCTACCATACAGATACCTTCATACAGCCAAGCGCAGGCAATTAATCTACCCAGCAGGTCACACAACGAAACTGGAACTGTGAAGGGTCAGAGCAAAAGTTTCAACTTAATTCTGTTCAGCATAAAGGGCATGTCCACCCCCAAAACTATAATTCCCCCCACTACTAGACTGCTCACAAGAGCAGTGGAGTGACAGGGGATTTAAATTTAATCAGGACTAAGGTGCCTCAGAAAGAAAGGTAAGTATTGCGAAAACGGTGTTTCCAGTCCATCAATTTTATAATCATTTGATTACCTCTGTTTTTAATACATAAATAAAAACACAATAAAAATAAATAATCAATTAATCAACCTGAGACAATCAATTAATATTAGTTTTTTTTATCTCAGAAGATTTTTTTGGGTACAGGTCTAGCAGGGGAGGGGGCAAATCTGGAACAGTCAACAGCCACATGTGGCCCCCGGGCCTTACTTTACCGTGGTCTGATACAGGCATTATCACACAGACACTATCACACAGGCATTATCACACAGACACTATCACACAGACACTATCACACAGACACTATCACACAGACACAATCACACAACACTATCACACCGCACTATCACACAGACACAATCACACAGGCACTATCACACAGGCCCTATCACAACAGACACAATCACACAGACACAATCACACAGGCACTATCACACAGGCACTATCACACAGGCACTATCACACAGGCACTATCACACAGACACTATCACACAGACACTATCACACAGGCACTATCACACAGGCACTATCACACAGACACTATCACACAGACACTATCACACAGACACACATCACACACAGGCACTATCACACACAACCGACACTACTATACACAGACACAATCACACAACAGGCACTATCACACAGGCCCTATCACACAGGCACTCTATCACACAGGACACAATCACACAGGCACTATCACACAGGCACTATCACACAGGCACTATCACACAGGCCTATCACACAGACACAATCACACAGCCCCAATCAACACAGGCACTATCACACAGGCATATCACACAGGCACTATCACACAGGCACATCACAAGGCCCTATCACACAGACACAATCACACAGACACAATCACACAGGCACTATCACACAGGCACTATCACACAGGCACATCACACAGACACTATCACACAGGCCCTATCACACAGGCCCTATCACACAGACACAATCACACAGACACAATCACACAGGCACTATCACACCAGGCACTATCACACAGGCACTATCACACAGACACAATCACACAGCACATCACACAGCAACTATCACACAGGCACTATCACACAGCACTATCACACAAACAACTATCACACAGACACAATCACACAGGCACTATCACAAGGCCATCACACAGGCACTATCACACAGACCTTCACACAGACACTATCACACAGGCCCTATCACACAGGCACTATCACACAACACAATCACACAGACACAATCACACAGGCACTATCACACAGGCACTATCACACAGACACAATCACATAGGCACTATCACACAGGCACTATCACACGGACACTATCACACGGACACTATTAAACAGACACAATCACACAGACACTACACACAGACACTATCACACAGGCCCTATCACACAGGCACTATCACACACACAATCACACGGACACTATTAAACAGACACAATCACACAGACACTATCACACAGACACTATCACACAGGCCCTATCACACAGGCACTATCACACAGACACTATCACACAGGCCCTATCACACCAGACACTATCACACAGGCCCTATCACACAGGCACTATCACACAGACACAATCACACAGGCACTATCACACAGGCACTATCACACAGACACAATCACACAGGCACCTATCACACAGGCACTATCAAACAGACACTTTCACACAGAACACTATCACACAGGCACTATCACACAGGCACTATCAAACAGACACTATCACACGGACACTATCACACAGGCACTATCAAACAGACACAATCCCACAGGCACTATCACACAGACACATTCTAACAGACACAATCCCACAGGCACTATCACACGGACACTATCTAACAGACACAATCACACAGACACTATCAAGAAGACACTATCACACAGACACTTTCACACAGACACTATCACAGAGGCTCTATCACACAGACACTATCACAGAGGCTCTATCACACAGACACTATCACAGAGGCTCTATCACACAGGCACTATCACAGAGGCACTATCACACAGGCAGTATCACACGACACTATTACACAGGCACTATGATAAAGACATGCTCTTTAAGGCTCATACACATTTACAATTTGGGCCATGACATGCACCTTGACAGATACCATGAAGAAATCAGCTTCAGGAGATAATCGCGTGGTGTGTTGCGTTCGGACAGGGGTCGTTCGTTTATCCGCCATGGGGGAATAATGAACGACCCCAACTGAACACATACACACAACGATTATTGCCTGGGACGGACGTTGGTTGCACGCATGAACACCCCTCGGGGGTCTGGATCATGGCCAAAATCATACATGTGTACGAGGCTTTCATAAGACAAAACACAGAAACACACATCATACTAACACATATTTCATGGTTTTCTTACCTTGCAGAAAGCAGATCCTGGACTCTGGAAGCTTCTCTATCAGTTTTCCCATGTAGAATCGACTTCCAAAGTCCTCAGAGCGAATGTAAGCTCCATATTTCACAAGTCCCACCTCATAAGGAGAGGAATTCGCACCACTCTGTTCCAATAAATAGTCAAGAACTTATAAATAGGATAATTACCAGGAGAGCAGGAGCATGTCAGCTAAAATAAGGTTGGTACGCACAGTAATCTTCCATTTACTACATATATTATTGGATTAGCAAAATTGACTAGTGATATTCTCTATTTAAATTAATAATAGCTGCACAATAAAATCACATGCAAATATTACTTGATAATCAGATATTCTTGAATAATCAGATTTTACACTATGGACATTAGGGCTAGGACCCAAATCGCACTCCGTTCACGCTTCCAGTTCGCATTGTCAATACAATGCTACCGGGTAGTTACCACTATTTGTGCTGTTATTTCATCCGTTATTGGTTCGCATGCATCATGACTTTTCGTTTGGATCACATGCGTGCCAATAACATGATATGGCCCGGAACGCAGCGCACACGGAGTATCCTTTACAGCAGCGCATTTCAAAAGTCCTGCATGCCCCACTGTCGTGATAGTGGGATCCAGCCCTTAAAGGACATTATACTCACCCCCCCCTCGTTCCTTTCCACTAATTCCTGCAAAGTACCCAGGATGAGGACCTAAACACTAAGTTCTCACCTCTGGATACTTTACAAAAGTCCTGCATTACTTACTTGCAAGGAGGCATGTCTTCTCATTGGCTGCCTCCGAACTGTCAGTGACAGTGCCAGTGGGGAGGATCCGACCAGAGCGATGAGGAGATTATATAAGTGGTGCAGGACTTTTGTAAAGTACCCAGAGGTGAGGACTTTGCGTTTTAGGTCCTCACCCTGGGTACTTTGCAGGAATGGGGGAAATGGTGAGTATAATTGTTAGGGTTGTAAGGGTTATACAATTTCTAAGCATTTTACAAAAAGGGCTTAAGGGCATTCATTTTTAATCCTACCCATTTGTAAGTTTTATTAGATTATGAGGGATTCTAGGGCCAAGGCTGTGGTTTACACCCTCCAACCAAGCAGGCTGATGAGTGTTTCTAATCCAAATATTTTATATGAAAACTAATTCCATATACCGACCAAAGTCTTCATTACAGAGCTAATGTGCAGAATTAAACGCAAATGTTATAGTCCCATACCCCATGTTAATTTTTTGTTTTACTTTTTATTAGTCCCAATCATTTAACATATGTCATATGTATATATACTAATTTCTTTTATTTTGCCCTAAATATTCTTATTCTGGAAAATTAAATGTTTATAATTAGAGGCTGAGTGTTCTCTAGGTAGAGTTGGACTAGGTAACTGGGGCCCACTAGGTAGCCAAATTTAAGAGGCTCAATATTGGGTTGTTTCCCAGACAGGACTAAACCAGCCCTGGTGGCAAATCCATGCTGTTGTGGAAATAATAGATTTATGACATTTGCATTGTATTGTACCTACATACACGCACATATATTTACTCACACAGATACACACTTTTTTACTCACATTATGGACACATAAGGACCCCCTAGAGAATCTAATGGACATTAGGGCCCATCAAGATATGCAGTCCTTATTTCTGACTTAATTGCAACAAACTTGTAGGTTTATTTAACTGAAATAATGAGGAGCACTGGTTTACGTCTGCATTAAATTTAAATAAAGTTTTGGTCTTTCCAACTGTGTTGTGTTTAGAGCTAGTGCTGCCCAGGAAGCAGTGCACTACAATGGGCAATATTATGGATTGCCCCCCCCCATATTTGCTCTATATAGAGTGTAAATTCTTTAAAGCAGAAATATAATTAAGAAACACTAAGTAAAACTACATAGCCAATAATGTCCCTTGAGAATTAACTGGGCCTTCAAAGGTGGTTGGGCCCTAGGGAAAAATTTAGTGATTGTGGTTGTGTCCAAACAGTCGTCATAATAGATATCAGTCGTTTTATTAATAGCATGGGTTTGGAAATGCTAGATGATCAAAGATAATACCGTGCATGTATGTTAGCGTTATGGTAATTAGGGTGATTTTGTGGAGATAGTCTTACACAATTATTTGCTGGAGCACAAACAAAATCTTTACATGTACCCTATGCAGATGAGTGTTCATTATGTGGATGACTGGTGGTACGACATTTATATAAAAAGATGATCTAATTCAGATCTATAGCATCCTATTTGTTTATTGTACCTTTAAAATCTAGAGTGGTGTTTTCCATGCGTTTGACGTTCATTGCCAGACACAGTGGTAGTGATTCTGGGCACGGTTCAGTGCTTTCTTCTGATCAGAGAGTGTCTTTCGATCCTTGATTAAAGAAAGAATGACACACCCTACAAGCCAACCCATTTATATCCAAGGCTGAGAGTAGAAAGTGTAATATCATTTCTTCGAAATTGAAAATACGTGACCGATTGCTTACATCATCATGAACATGGTTTGATCATCAGACCCCAGACTCATGAATGAAGTCTTGTAGCCCATCCTTTCTCTTCCTTCATTTCTCTCGACTCGTGTTGCTTATGTTTGTCCAGAAAAGGCGTCTTTCTTGTCTTTGCACACATTCTTCCGAGCAGCTTCAATTGGCTCTTTCAGGTCCTTCTGTGACCATTCAGGATCTGCATACAGATTTCCTATTGCCCTAGTAAAAAAGTAGATGGTGCAGTTGTGGTCACTGAGAAGCAGTCTGCAGGAAACTCACACATTTTGTTAATTGGACATTCTAATTGTGTGAAATTTATTGGAATTAATACAGACAGATACGGCCCATCACTAATTATATGCATTGCTATTAGTGTATCCCCAGATCTTATCTAGTTACTTTTTATGCTACTGATACTTCTTACCCTCGCTCCATGCACTGGGACACCCCCTGATTCCCCCCCCCCCCTTGGTGGGCTTCCCACCTTTATTATCATCCTGTTCCAGAGCCTGCATAGCTCTTGCCTTCGCCAGGGAAGCTTTTACATAACAATTGATAACATGTCATTTTATATATATGAGATCAATATTTTATGATGTGGACGTAAAAACACATATACAGTATTTGCATTGCAATATTTAACAATGTTTCTAGTTATCTATGACTTTCCAAAACTGGTTAGTAACATTTTAAAGGATTGAGAGATGAACATACTGTAGACAATCTACAATAAGCGAATAAGGGCTATGGCTGTTGAGGTTCCTCAACAATAATGACTGATAACAAACCTTTATAGTGATTGTAACGTTAACCCCTAGTAGCGGACAATTTTACAGATGATATGTTCGTTTCTAGCTGTAGTGCAATTGGCACTTTGGACAAAAGTGGAAAACGCCCGGAATCTTCCCATTGATTTTGTTTCTTACCATGTAGAACCTGAAGCTCCAGTGATAATGAAAACACAGTCCAAAAGATTCAGCTTCTGCAGTGCAGAGAGGGTGCCATAAAGGCCTGTCATGGCCCTGTTCCACCGCCAGTGGTTGTAACAGCAACACAGGAACCTATGACACAGAAAGCCATGGAGTTAATGTGCTAAGTGCACAACCGTATCACGATGTAAGTCACACAGTCACTGCTGTAAATTAAGCAAATCCAAAATATACGGTACATTATAGGAGAACAATGTTTCAAGGCTAGAAAGTAAATGTGTACCTTGGTTAGTTTTTTGCAGAGTATTGTTATGAGCTTTCTGTCACTGAAATGGGGCAGCACAAGAGTTAACTGTACTTCATACAATAGACTTCCCCAATCGTAAGTCTTCTGCATAATGTTCTGTTCACATACTGTTGTATTGGCTTTGAAAGTTTTTTCTCTTGCCCACATACATAGCTCATTAACAATCACTTAATTGTCTCAGACAACCAGAGCAAAAATAAACTGTTCCCTGCACAAGAGGAAAGGTCCGTATCAAATCAACCTTATTCTGATTGTTTGCAATTGCCTCAATGGCATTTACCACACCAATCACCATACAGACAAGCTGCCCATTTCAGGCGATATTTGTCTAATGTGTGTATGGAGTCATTCTTTGTTGCTGATTTGTTTGCCATTCATTGTGGAAACAACATAAAATATTTCAGATTTGCACCCCCACTTAAAATCCAAACTTGTCTTTTGAGAGTTGCCAAAACCCCTACAGTAAAGGGCGTGTCGAATCCCCAAGCTAAAATTTAACCCTCCTGGCCCACTGTGTGTTTACAATCTCTGCTCCTTGTGGTTCCCTTGCAGTGCTTGTGCAAAGTTAGGAAAAGTAAAGGGCAGGATTTGACTGTGAGTCATCTGGTCCCTGCTGCTTCCTTGTCCTTTTGGGTTTCGGCATGCGCAGGGTAGGGATGGCATAGAACTCGAACTCGAACCCGAGTTCGAGCCGAACTGTTCGAGTTCGAACGGACCCGACTTCTCAAACTATCTCGGACCGGACTTTCGATATTTCCGGACTTTCGATATTTATCGAATGTTCGAATGTTCGAACGTTCGAATCCGCGGTAAAATGTACATGGTATCTAGGCGCGAACATCGAATCTGCGAGTAAAGTCTCCATTAAAGCCATAGACGAGCATCGAATCTGCGAGTAAAATGTCCATGTTACCTCGAACGTTCGAACGCGAAAGCTCGAAAGTAGCGCGAGTGAGAGTAAAATCGATTTTACAAAGTCCTGGATATTGGAACATGCTCCCCAGACCATTTCCCAGGTCCCACAGCCATTTACATTAAGTTACCATTAATATTTTAGTTGTATTGACTCGAACTTTTCGAACTATTGCCTCCCATAGACTTTAAGGTCCGTTTTCGAACTTTCGAACTTTCGAACTTTTACAATAGTTCGAAAGCTTGAAAACAGACCGAACTTTCAATAGTTCGACCATCTCTAGCGCAGGGGATCCCCACCCTCGGGATCATTGTTGGCGTCCTCACTCCTTACCTATAAAACTCTTTTCTGTAGTGTAGCCCAACTGCCATGTTTGTTTTGTAAAAAAAAGCTGAAGAAATGTACTTATGCCCTTCATTTCCTCCCCAGCATTCTTCATTGCCAGCAGCCGAGTCTGTGATTAGCTGCCTCTCAGCCAATCACAGACTCGGCTGCTGGTCGGCCCCTGCTTGCAACTTCTGGCAAGCAGAGGGTCATGAACGGAGCACCGGTGTAGCGAATGAGTTTAAGTACATTTTTCACCTTTTTTTATAAAAGATCATGGTGGTTGGGGATAGGCTATGGTGCCCTACACTACAGCAAAAGTTTTATTCTGGTTGATACCCTTAACAAAGACATTATGCCAAGTTCAAGAGATGAATAGACTTTATAACACTCATGTTCCAGTCTATCCAGTTCAGAGCTCTTTAATGTACAGCTGCACCTTCTTAATATACGAGTCCTCATACAGCAGAGTTCCAGTCGAACCATCCAGTTCTCCGTGCTTATAAGTGACAACTAACAAGTACACCTTTCCATACAATATCATCTGAGTTCATACAAATGTAGATATACGGTACAAAGGACAGTGTGTGTTCGTTGAAAACACAATCTAGTATACAAATTCACTCCAAACATTGCATAAACAACCTCATAATTACATTTCTATGTAATCATTAATGCTTTTTCTTATTATAGTATTAAGTGTATAACTTTTAGTAGTACTGTAGTAAGATTTCTAACTACTGAAGGCATATGGACAGTGTTCAACAGAGTGTCCCTTATAGGGTTGTCTGGCTATATGTTTTGTGGTAATTGTCTTTAAATCTATCAATATCCTGTATTACACAAAACAAATGTGTTTCATATTTATATTTTCCACAGTTTAATTCCGTCTTTCAACTCCTCCTTACACTGTCTGTGGCTACATACAGTAAGTGTAAGCTTTAAAGTGATTCAATTGAAATAAAACAGACCAAAAAACCTTGGCCATGGTATCGACCTTCCTCTTTCTGTATGGGGACCTTCCTCATGCTGTAATTACTTAAAGGGCATCTATAGTGAGAAAATTAACTTTTTTTTTCTTCCTTCCACGTGTTCCATAATTCCCCCCAACCCCCAGAGTGTCTTTACTATTTTCAGATTCCCTCTTGTACTGAGATACACAAGTTAGAAGAATACACGATTGCATTCCTCTACTCCTACTTGTACTGTCAATCAAATCTGTGATGTGACCCTCTCCCCTGCTCAAGTCTCTCCCTGCTCTGTTTGCACAAACATAGAGATAAGAACATTAGCAGGGGAGGTACCTTTGGCTGCAGAGATAAGGATGCACTTGACCCCCTTCTTTATAGCTTTCACTGATTGATGAGAGAGATCCTATTGCAACAATAACTGTACTGTTCTCCTTCTCTTCCGTGTCTCCAGGACAGCTTGCTTTCTATTGGCCACTGGTGTGGGTGTGTTTTTCAGGATGTTGAACTTTTAACTACTGCACATGATAAGTTTGCCGGTTAGCCGGAGTTGAGACATAGAGGAGGTAACAAGGGGAGGGGGAAGGGGAGGAATGCTGCACATAGATCTGACACCACTGGAAAAACAAAGTCACTAACAGAGGTAGGATAAAGGCAGCACAGAGTACATGAATTTAACTTGCAATGGGGCAATGTGTTTTTTTTCACTATACATGCCCTTTAAGAGAATTACTGTAAATCTGAGGGGAAAAAACTCTGAGGAGGAAAATATCCAATGGGATGTAATAGATGCAAGAGATAAAAATGCTGATATCACCATAATCAGCTTTAAAATATCCAATACAATTCACCTCCAGCCATCACGAAGTGTGTTTTAGTTACTATTTTTTTTAAGCATTAAAGTTACTTCTAGCCATAGATTCTACACCATAAATCAGTGATACTTTACCAGTCCTGTGCTTAACAGTCAACTCCAAGCTGGTGTCCTTAAACAAGCAAATAAAGAATTAAGCTGCAGTCTTTAAATGATATAGTTCCATGCAAAAATAGTACATATTTTACCAGCTTAAAGGGTAATTATAACCTTCTCCCATTTAACGAACCTTGGGTGAGGACATAAATCATTAAGTCCTGCCACTAGACTTACCTTAGCTCCCTTACATACTTACTAATGTTCCTCACTGGTTTTGCTTGTCCCTTCCTCCTGCTTTGCCCAGACTTAGCAAATGGGAAGATACACTCTGCATGAAGCATGTAATTCCATTGGGCAGGTCCCAGACTTTGGCAGGCAGGACAAGACCAGTAAGCACAACTTTAGGTACATTAAATAGGAGGCGGGCAGTTTGGGGGTATAATTCCCTTTAAGCCTGCTCAGAATGTATTTTTCAGTTTGATTAGTTAAAACAGCAAATTAAATTACAATCACAGAGTTTTTTCAAAGGGTAATCTAAGCATAACATGGGAACACTCCCTTCTATACTTGCAGACTGCACTTTTAGAGTTATAACTATGATCATAGCAATGGTGTGTTTCAAGTGGAATTGGGTCTTCCCATTAAAGTTGATTTTAGTGTAAAGAGTTGTAATAACAAATAAAGAGCTTTATGTTAAATAAAAACATTTATTATATACAAGACCACACAGTACAGAGACTTTCTGAAGGTCTTAGAGGAACAGAGTGAAATGTAGTCTCCCCACAAGAAAGGATGAATTTGGCCATTGTCAGATAAGAATGAAAATGTTCAGTACATGCGATTGCACAGAAAATGCTGATCACATGGGACAAGCACTAACGTGCCCCTTAAATGGTAACTAAAAAATAGAAGTAAAAAAATTGTAAGAAAACAATTTATAATTATAAATTTAATTTAATTTGCTAATAAATTGTATGGCAAATATAGGTGGATGTGCCAAAGTTTGGTTATTTTCTGGATTCACAGTGTGAAGGAAAGTATTATTAGAAATAACATTGGAACAACATGTCAGTAACACAACCAAGTTTCAATTGCTATGACCAGTGGCTAGCTACAAATCACAGGGCCTATAGCAAGATTTTAGATAGGGAGCAGTTACAGGCAGTTCAACCTAACCTGGGCAGGTTTTCCACCCTCCTAAGAATTTTTTTATCACATAGTTCAGCCCACAAACCCTGTTTTCGTTTTACGTTACCTTCCAAAGATGGTCCCTGGCATGGATAAACCACCTCTGATGCTCTTGTGAGTTGGTTGGTTATGAGCATGCACAGTAGCGGAGGAGACTCTGTAACGGGTATCAGCCATGCCATAATGTCACTATCACGGATGAAGGGAGGAGCCGCGTTTTTGTAAGTAGCATATCTGAGTCTGGAGCCTCATTGAATGGTTTAGTAAAACTAAAAGGTTTTTTGGGAGTCGGACTGAACTAGTAAGGTAAAATTTTCTTAGGGGTGGACTTGTCTGCAGGGGACCTAGTAGGGCCCCTTTGGCTCTGGGCCCATAGCAATCGCTATGGTTGCTATGTGATCCCTGCACCCTGGCTATGATGGAGAATCAGAGAGCTAGTCATATATTGCTATATGTCTACAGTATATTGCTAATCACTGTTAATTCTAAAACATTCCAACTGATGCAGCTACAAAATACCAATATTGCCCATATTTGTTGTGGCCTCATTACTGTACATGCCTGTAGGCTAACGTTGATACAATACTGACAACAATATTTGAATACAATGTGGTAGAGATAAAGGTTTGGATTCATTATATTGCAATACTGCCCAAAAATAAAAAAAAGTTTTACTGGTCAATCCCACTTATTTAAAAAGTTTTATTTCCAGCAATAATTAAAGGGGATGTTGATCCGTCATAATCAAATGTAAACTTACACGAGGACACCAAAAATCTGTGATACTTACCTGAATTCATAGGCATCCTGAACAGAGATATCATCTTCTTTCTCAACGGACCCTCTTCTGATGGCTTTTTTACCTCTTTACAAGATTGTACAGGCACAGAATGGGCTAGCAGCTGTAAGCATTGGCTGTGATGTTACTGAAAACTGTTACCCAGAAGGACAGAGAAGAAGAAGACGGGAGATGGCGAGGAAATTAAGAGCGTCTTTTAATTTTTAAATTCCATACTAAAGAAGGTAAGAAGTCAAAGGAATGTAGGTAAATAGGGAGAGACTTTTGGGTTATTTTCCTTTGTAGCCTTGAGAAAATGCTACAGTTAAATGCATTATATGTGGTCAATATATGATCAAGCTTCTAGCAAGGCATCATTTGGAGTCATTTTCACATAAAATGTGATAAAAAAATGTGATTATGGGAAACTGTTGTAAAAAATAATGTTTTTTGTCCACACACTGGGTATTTTTACTGGCCAGTTCCTGCATTTTCATTTAATAACATTAAACTTTACTTCCAGAAAGTGGGTTTAACACCAGCTTTGAAACTGAAGAATGTTATGAGGAAATGTGGCTCCAATAGCTAAACCAACCACAATGTATTGTCTAGCTTTTTGAGATTTACCATCTCAAGGGGCAGTAATGCCTGTTTATGTAAAATAACTCCTATTGTGTAAAATAACGCCCAGTAGAGTAAAATAATGACGTAGAGTACACGAATGACCGCCTTGGTCAGAAAATAACACACTTTATTTTCCATATCACGCTCATATATAAGTCCCAAGGAGTCTGTAAGATATTATATTATGGGCAGCCAAATTATTATTATGTGTTATTTAGCCAGTAGAAGGTGAAAGGAAGGAGAACTAGAAAAATACACACAAAGTGTGGATTTTTTCCCATTCTGAAAAATTTTATGTTTCAGAATGGGAAAGCTAATATTACACAGAAGGTTCTACATTATTATGTAAGTAAAATTAATCTTTCTTACAATACATACGGAGGTGATTTAATAAGATTTGTGTGATAAATAAAGGATGTAAAAAAATGTCTGAAAGACAATGAGGGGTTGAAAATATTTTCGGTACAAAACATCTCCTTCCCTGTATAATCTAATTTATTTACTTTCTAAAGAATCAAACAGAAAAAAAAACACTCAAGTCTGTGTAATGATGAATTTGACCGTTTACAAAATGTTGTACTTCTTTTTAAAAATTTCAAACTGGTCCATTCTGTCTCATCTTTTTTTTTTTTTAAATACAATCCCAATTTAGGGAAAGACAGAATTTAATTTCCAACGGTTTCTAGTGTGCAGTGTAATCCATTTTGTATGCAGGTAGTGTTTTGTCATTTCACAACATTTTGTAAAGCATCTGTAGTGTCATTGCACCCATTTCACCACAGCCACATTTGTAAATAATTTTGATATATTTGAAGATGGGAGACGCATTGAATCTTGTGATCTTAGCTTAACCATTAAGCCAGATGCAACATCATTGGTATGTTGGCTAAACCTGAACCCTGGTTTTTAGATCAGAGGTTACAATACAAATGATTTAACAAATGCAAATAAAAACATGGCCAATAGTATCCCTATATTAACAAGGATTCAATGTAACACACCATAATGATGATTCAGTCCCTCATGATGATCTCTACAAATCTGAAAGTTGGTACCTGATTCCATTGTGGTAGACAGAGGCTTCTGAAACGCAGCAATTTGCATAAACCTAGTTTTAATGTTAAAGTTAATCAATAGTGAAATTCAGGGTAATGTTAATAGAGTTGAAAGGTCAAAACATAGTTGACAATACAATAAAATGTGTGTAACTACATTGCCAATGCAATACAGAACAGCAAGATGATTGTCTTAATTTGGCACAAAAAGTATCAGCCTCCTGGTTTTTACAACATTTGGTATCATGGGGGATATAGAATAGTGTATTTAGAACAGCCATATTGCATAGTTGTATTTCAGCAAAAATATGTTTAATAGACCTAGAAACTCTATATACATTTCCTTGTTTTTAGTCCTAAAAAAAAAGACAACCACTGATCGGATTTTATACAATTAAATTGCAATTTTGGATCATGTGAAATTCTTCTCTGTATATGGAGTATAATCCATACCACCCTTATGTGTTCTTGTTTATTGGAACCCAACTTATTTCACATAAGATTGTTGGGGTCCATAACAAGAGATTAGAAGGGTACAATTGTTTAATCAATTTATAATAAGAATCCCTGTAGTAATATTGTCCATATATTGGGCTAACTAAATATCGGTCCATATGAATTTGTGTTGAGCATTAGCATAATGATCACTCTTGGAAGTGTTAGTTGGAAGTTGTATGAGAAGCATTAATGTTTTTGGGGCATCAATAATAGGTGGCAGCTAAAAAGTTATAAAGGACCACTCCTGTTGGATGTCATACCACTTGATGGATAAGAAATCAAAAAGTGCTGTGCTGTATGTATATGCTGACCACATATTAATGCTGGACTACATATTAGAACAAGATTTCATGCATAAGCTTCTCTCTTTAACCTATAGGTCTCCACATCTATCAATCCAATAGTAATTTGCGTTATAAAATAAAAAAAATGTGACTTCTTATGTGTAGCCGAAGGAGGGTATCCTGGAATATTTTTAAGTTACCATGTAACCAAGCAGAATCAGGGTAAATTTCAATCTGCAGTAAACTGGAATAGAGTTAAAGATAATGTTGCACAGTCAAAAAAACATGCATCCTGCTGATCGTGAGATAGAAACATCTTTTTTTGTTATATATTAATGGCTACACTGTAATAAGAGTCTTCTAAATCTTAAGGTAGGCTAAATTGTCGAATATTAGACACACATTTAGTTTTAAAGCCACAGCTATCCAGTAAGCTAAAGTTACAACTAGTGCCATTTACCTATTTTTATGTAAGGTTTTCTTCATTTTTTTACATGTCTATAGAGTGGGGTTGACTGTAATGGATTTACAATTGTCTACAAGTTTAGTTTAAGAGATTGGTCAAGACTACTAATGAATATTTACAATGAAACTGTCTTTTTAACAGTCAAAGCAAAGTTTTGGCATTGCAATTTTTTAATTTTAATGTATCACAATCAATAGGTTTCCTCCGCACCACCATTACAAATGAAGAGCTCCAGCATATAAACAACTTCTTTATTGAATCTCTGGAACACTGATAACACATATGTGAGTTATACACAAGGGTCTTACATTATATTATTTATTTGTAAGAGGTGGTGCGAAGGTAAATTAATTATGATCAATGGAGACGCTTCTAATGATTCTAATGCTCTGACACCTCCAGCCAAGTGACTTGCACCCACCAATCAGAGAGGGGTAAGGCTGGAGCCGCAGCGATTTTTTCCTTTGTGAAAATGTGACTCATTGTAGTACACAAGTGTGACAATACCCTGTAATGTTAGAGATACTTAGATAGTCACAGAGCAGTGAAAATCGAGGTGCACATGTCCGCCCATGTTATTAACACACAAGGTAGTTAAATGTGTTAGCTGAACAGGAATCACTTCACCAGTGGATGAATTCCTACGTGTAATATCAGTAGAAGGAAGACAACTTTTTTTCTTTAATTTGTGAAATAGAGGCAAAATGTAACCCACTGCTTAAGCTGGCCTACACTAGGCAGACATTAGATGGATGAGATAACTATCTTATCTCTAAAGAACGCATTTTACAAGCGTTTTTTATCTTGAGATGTTCCTATCTGACCCATTCATTTATTGATCTCAAATTGATTGTATGAAAGAACGGCCTAGGGGTTCTAGATAGATTGGGCATTTATGTTGTAAGAGATTGACAACTGCTAATTCTTTTATAACTTCCTTTTTTACTGTTTTACTTAAGAACAGAGGTAATGCAGTATCTCTTACTTGCCCTTCTTCAGTAATCTTGCGAGAGAGCAGGAGAAAACTTACCCAGATCGTTCCAGCGCTGCAGAGAGACTCCGACGAGGCTGAAGCCTCCGACGCATCCCCAGTCCTGTACACTGTGCGAAGGAGCATGGACGCTTTGGAGACTGTCAAGTAGCTGGCGCTGGAGCGGGCCGCGGATAAGTTTCTCCTGTTCTCCTGCAAGAGATTTACCTCCTGTTCTTCAGTAAAACAAAAAAGAAAGCTATAAAATACGATGGGCATACCCTTTAAGTAGACACATCGGTTGGTACTTAAGAAGAAGTTAACATGAAGACAGTGCCTAGATAACACCACTGGGTCCTTCACAAAATTAGTGATGGTTCCACGCAGAGTCTAAAACTGTCATACAAACTGGTAAAACCTGCACTGTAGTGCACATGCATGCACATTAATTCTGATATTCATTATGAAGATAGGATTTCAAAAAACGTAAAACGCTTTACAAGGCTATATATATATTATGCAAACCAAACTTGCATGGTACTGTCAGCGTTAGGGTGTGAGTGAAAATGGGCTACAATTATTACTATAGATTTTATATTATTTATATTTAGTGGCGTAAGTAGGAATCACTGAACCCACCAGCAAAACTATGATCGGGCCCCAATCCGTGCTCATCCACATTGGTTTTCTAGGGGGAGGCTATATCTGTCATAGGAAAAATAAGAAGATGGGGCTCCGTGCTTTGCTCCTTCTGCTCCCCGGTAGTTACGCCACTGTTTTATATTTAATATAACTGCTATGAAATTAGAACGGGAGCAGCAGTGGAATATTTCTTTCTAAAAATGCCTTTCCGAGGGAATTTAAAATACTAGCAAAAGTGTGCCCGTTGGTGCACAGTGGGTTTTTTATGTGTTAATTTTATATATAGTTTTATTTGCTGAGTGTTGTTACATATATTGATTAAAATATATGTGTAAGGTCAGCAGCAAAAATTCATCCGTTATGGCGACTTTCATGTTCAGTACACCAGTATGCAGCTATACAGTTCACTGTTTCTAAAGCTGCATTAGTCGTACTGACATCTCCATCTCGTGGAGACTGCCATGAAAGTTTTTTAGGTATTTGTATAATTCATGAGGACTGGCAATTTATTAGGTAAAGTTAAGCAGGGAAGACAGCTTAAATATTAACATACACTTCATACATTTTTTACAATTACAAAAAGGGTTTTTTAAAAGTTACGGATTATAAGAAATAATGTGCCCCTTACCATTATAATATAAGGATGTAAAATCACATTGAATGGCAACGCCCAAGGTGACTTTATATCCTAATATTACACTGTAAGCAGCACATTATCTCTTATATAAAGTCCCACTAACCAACTGTTTGAGTTCAAACCAACAGGGTTATTCAATAAAAGTTCTATCGTTTAAAATGGGGCTAATTTACGAACTAGGGAACAAACCACACACAATCCTAGCTAGAGCGTCTCCTGTAATTCCACCAAGACTACAGTATACACCCAGTCAACACAGACTCAGGCCAACAAGCCACTAGTCCAAAACAAATAGCACAGAGCTTCCTCAATACTACAAACACACCAAATTATACTCCGCAGCTCACACACCCCTACACTCTCAACAACAAAAAAATTTGAGATACTTACACACCTGTCACTCCCAACTCTGCTACCGCCTCAAACAGACCAGCTAAAAAAAGACATCTCCACCCAAAGAATCCACCAACTATCAAAACATGCCCACAGGAAAATCCCCAGGCCCCGACGGCCTCACCTACAATATTATGACTATCTTCCCTACCCTGGCCCCACATATAACCACCTATCTAACACTACTCTCTATTAGACGGCACTAAACCTCCCCCCTCTTTCATCCTCACATACACCCTTATTCCAAAACAAGGGAAAGATCTCTCCAATATGGCAAACTATCGCCCATTGCCTCAACTCAACACGACTATAGATCTTCACAAAAAATACTGCAAACCGTCTCGCACCACTAACTCCCTAAAATCATACACACCACCAGGTGGTTTTTTATTAGGGGCGCGCCAGGCAGCGCGACAACACACCGTAGAGCCATAACACTATAGATATAGCGAATAGAGAAAGCACACCACTCCTAGTTTAGCCTGGATGCTGAAAAGGCCTTTGACAACGAATTGGTCTTTCATGTTTGAAACTTGGGGGCCTTCGGGTTATCAGGACGACTTATATCAGCACTAAGCGCCTTTACTCTAACCCCCACAGGTAGGATTAAGTGGCCAGGAGCCCATATTCACTGCCTCACCATACAACAGGCACGAACAAGGATGCCATTATCCCCATCTGCTCTACGCAATGAGTTATAAACCCCTAGCTGCTCAAATCAGAGACTCTCCCAATATACATGGTCTTACAATCCACAAAAACACATACCAAATCCCTTATATCCAATGATGTACTCTTAACATTGACCCACCCCAATCTCTCCCCACACCTACATAACACCTGGCCAATACGGAAAATTTTCAGGCTATAAGATAAATGGGAGGAAAGACAGAAGCTCTTCCACTAAATCTTCCCACACTCAACCATAAAATTATTTGCAACTTAATTTCCATACCTGTGGAGAGTCGATGAAATGAAGTCTTAGGCAACAAATCTCACTTCCAGATTCAAAGACCTATATAAAGAAATTTTATCCCCAGCTTTTTACTATAAATCCCTACTGACACATGGAAACCCTACCCCATATCCTGGTTTGGGGAAAATTCCTCAATAAAATGACCATTCTTCCAAAATTGACAATATCTATTTTCAACTCTCCCAATCGACATACCCCCCAGATAATCCGTACCGGGCAACAAGATTTACTTAAATTTATCTGGGAAAATAAAACACACAGATCTCCTGAAAGTTGCAGTAGCACGAAACACACAAGGGGACTGGGGGTACCGACCCTCCTAAACAAACACTACTACTACTCCTACACCTCACAATTACTGTCATCTCACCACTGGGCAACTGTAACCCCTTTAGCAATGTGGTCGAAATCGAAGGACACCCAAACTTACCCCAGCGCACTTGCTTAACATATACTACCTCCAAAATAAGACATCCTCGCACTAACACAGGGCCCAATGCAAGTCACATACAACTTTGGCATAGACTCAATAAACCCACTAAATTACTTAATAGGCCTCTCAACTATACCCCATTCACACAGACCCCGAATCCCCACCAGTCTAATAGCAACAACAACACAACGACTCTGGACAAATTCACATATGGCACGCTATTATGATATTGTGATATAGAGTCACTAGGAAACTTTACACATTCGAGAACTTATAAACAAAAGAAGATCTCCCCCACTCTTGTCCTACGCCTATTATCATCTAAACATAGAGCAGACACACTAACACGAACAGAAATTTTCTCTCAACTCAACCATTTAACATTGCTCACCCAAGGTCCCCAGAGAAGAGGCATATCTCACATGTATATATATTCTGAACACTATACCTTCGAGCCTCCCCTCAACGAAAAGCCCTTAGGCAGCATATCCCCTTAGACATATGGAAGACATTTGGGAAACCACAGCTAAACATCGATAAATATAACACATAAGAAACGGATACAAAACCTCTACATTTGTATTACACACCGGAGAAATTACATGCAATCAATCCATCCCTTCCATTGACATGTTTGAAGATGTGGGAACTGCACTAGGCACACTTGTACATATCTAACTGGACATGCCCAGTGCCTATCAACCTACTGGACCTCAGTCCACAACTAGTGACAAACTGATGGGATGCTCGATCCCTCTCTCTCCCGCAACATGTACTACTGAACATCCCCCACCCAGACCTAAAAAACACGGAGAGAGATTTAATCAAACACATACTCACATCAGCGAAATGCTAATACCCAGATATTGGAAACAATACAGACCCCAACATTCTCAGAACTTATACATAAAATCAGTGATGTACAAATACTGGATAAATGACAGCCCAGCTACGAGAGAAGACAGACAGACATGAAATAATATGGACCCCATGGCACTCATACCTGGGACAATAACTAGCCAGGAGAAATAAACAAAAACCAACAGAAGGAGATGTGACCCAATTATCTCATTAATCAATATCTCCCTTATTAAAACAGACACCACCACCCTCTGGGGGAGAAAGGGGAAGCCGCCCAATGTTAATATGTTCAATATTTTTTTTCTTTAATAAGGTTAAACAAAAATAAGGTTTGGACAGACGGTGATAGTTTTAAAAACTCCAATACATATGAAATATCTAAACCCGATTTCACAACAAATATATCTTCATAATATAAATGTATAACACGGTTCTCTTCTACTCCCTCTTAATAACGCATTGTATAAACCTATATTCCAGATAAAGTGTTGAGAGAGAAATTTATACTGATGTGTAACTCAATAATTGTATATTGTATTAACTGTCACTGATGTCTAGAATGTTTGTTATAAAAATGTACAATTTAAAAAAATAAAAAAAATGGTGCTAATTTTGCCCCAACCAATCAGATTTAAGCTTACAAATGTTATAATCTGATGGGTTGGGGCAAAATTAGCACCATTTTAAAACGATAAGACCTTTAAATGGAATCTCCCTGCAAGTCTACTGGAATATGAAAAATAAACAAACCTTTGCACAGGACATTTACATTTTGATCATGATGTCTGCAGATGGTAAATACTCCTCTAAACACTTAAAAAGATCTGCAAACTGAATTCATACTAAACCTAAATCTTTATCAGTTCCTTAACAGAGTCAGACTGGCCCACAGGATTACAGGGGAATCCCCCCCAGGGGCCACAGCCCACTTCACCCAAGAAAACAAAAACTGCTAAAATTAAACAGAGCCAAAGGAACAGTAATAATGCATTTTAATAAACAATAGGATTCAGTAGGAGTAAGATAGATGTAAATAGTGATAAGAGAAATTAAATGGTAATACTGGTCACACTATACATAATTTTGGAATTCTTGTATGGCGGCTCCAGCCGATCGTGGACCGTTCCTCAGCAGAAAACCATAACCGATTGTTGCCGGCTCCACAGGCACTACCATACAGATACCTATCACACAGGCACTACCATACAGATACCTATCACACAGGCACTACCATACAGATACCTATCACACAGGCACTACCATACAGATACCTATCATACAGGCGCTACCATACAGATACCTATCATACAGGCCAAGCGCAGGCAATTAATCTACCCAGCAGGTCACACGAAAACTGGAACTTGTGAAGGGTCAGAGCAAAAGTTTCAACTTAATTCTGTTCAGCATTAAAGGGCATGTCCACCCCCAAAACTATAATTCCCCCCACTACTAGACTGCTCACAGAGAGCAGTGGAGTGACAGGAGGATTTAAATTTATATCAGGACTAAGGTGCCTCAGAAAGAAAGGTAAGTATTGCGAAAACGGGGTTTTCCAGTCCATCAATTTTATAATCATTTGATTACCTCATTGTTTTTAATACAATAAATAATAAACACAATAAAAATAAATCAATTAATCAACCTGAGACAATCAATTAATATTAGTTTTTTTTATCTCAGGAAGATTTTTTTGGGTACAGGTCTAGCAGGGGAGGGGGCAAATCTGGAACAGTCAACAGGCCACATGTGGCCCCCGGGCCTTACTTTACCGTGGTCTGATACAGGCATTATCACACAGACACTATCACACAG
>JAACNH010002632.1:0-37040 GCA_019447015.1 Hymenochirus boettgeri
CACAGTGAGATATAAGGCAGGTCAGTCCATGCCTTCCCTTCTCTCTACATTAGGAGGTGAAGTAACCATTTGTAGATGTTACTATCAGTGAGATCAAGGCAGGTCCATTCACTGCTTTCCTTCTCCCTACATAGGAGGTGACGTGTACCAGTTGGAAGATTAGTTACTATCAGTGAGATACAAGGCAGGTCTATTCACTGATTTCCTTCTCCCTACATTAGGAGGTGATAGTGTAACCAGATGGTGAATATAGTTCTATCAGTGGAGATATAAGGCAGGTCCAGTCACTGCTTTCCTTCTCTCTACATTAGGAGGTGACAATGTAACCAGTTGGTAATTAGATACTACATTGAGATACAAGGCAGGTCCATTACTGCTTTCCTTCTCCCTACATAAAGGAGGTGACAGTGTAACCAGTTGGAAGATTAGTTACTATCAGTGAGATACAAGGCAGGTCTATTCACTGATTTCCTTCTCCCTACATTAGGAGGTGATATGTACCAGTGGTAGAATTAGTTACTATCAGTGAGGTACAAGGCAGGTCCATTCAGCTTTCCTTCTCCCTACACTAAGAGGTGACAGTCAACCAGTTGGAAGATTAGTTACCATCAGTGAGGTACAGTCAGGTCCATCCATGCTTTCCTTTCCCTACATTAGAGATGACAGTGTAATCCAGTTGATAGATTAGTTTTCCGTCAGTGAGATAAAGAAGGTCCATTCACTGCTTTCCTTCTCTATACATAAGAGATGACAATGTAACCATTTGAAGATTAGTTACTATTATTGAGATACAAGGCAGGTCCATTTGCTTCTTCCCTCTCCCTACATTAGAGGTGACAGTGTAACCATTTGTTAGATTAGTTACTATCAGTGAGATCAAGGCAGGTCCTCACTCATGCTTTCCTTCTCTCTACATTAGGAGGTGACAGTGTAACCAGTTGGTAGATTAGTTACTATCAGTGAGATATAAGGCAGGTCCAGTCACTGCTTTCCTTCTCTCTACATTAGGAGGTGACAATGTAACCATTTGGTAGATTAGTTACTATCAGTGAGATACAAGGCAGGTCCATTCACTGCTTTCCTTCTCCCTACATAAGGGTGACAGTGTAACCAGTTTGGAAGATTAGTTACTATCAGTGAGATACAGGCAGGTCTATTCACTGATTTCCTTCTCCCTACATTAGGAGGTGATGTGTAACCAGTATGGTAGATTGTTACTATCAGTGGATATAAGCAGGTCCAGTCACTGCTTTCCTTCTCTCTACATTAGAGGTGAACATGTAACCAGTTGGTAGATTAGATACTATCAGTGAGATACAGGCAGGTCCATTCACTGCTTTCCTTCTCCCTACATAGGAGGTGACAGTGTAACCAGTTGGAAGATTAGTTACTATCATGAGATAAAGGCAGGTCTATTCACTGATTTCCTTCTCACTACATTAGAAGGTGATAGTGTAACCAGATGGTAGATTAGTTACTATCAGTGAGGTACAAGGCAGGTCCATTCACTGCTTTCCTTCTCCCTACACCAAGAGGTGACAGTGCAACCATTGGAAGATTAGTTACATCAGTGAGGTTACAAGCAGGTCCATCCAATCTTTCTTTTCCCTACATTAGGAATGACAGTGTAACCAGTTGATAGATTAGTTACCGTCAGTGAGATATAAGACAGGTCCATTCACTGCTTTCCTTCTCTATACTAAGAAGATGACAAGTAACCAGTTGAAAGATTAGTTACTATTAGTGAGATACAAGGCAGGTCCATTTGCTCTTTCCCTCTCCCTACATTAGGGAGGTGACAGTGTAACCATTTGGTAGATTAGTTACTATCATGAGATACGGCAGGTCCAGTCACTGCTTTCCTTCTCTCTACATTAGGAGGTGACAATGTAACCAGTTGGAAGATTAGTTACTATCAGTGAGGTACAAGGCAGGTCGATCACTGCTTTTTCTTCTCCTACATTAGAAGGTGACATATATCAGTTTAAAGATTGTTTCTCTCCAGTGAAATAAAAGGTGGGTCCATCACTGCCTGCTTCCTCTCCCTACATTAGGAGGTGACAATGTAACCAGTTGGTAGATTAGTTACTATCATGAGATACAAGGCAGGTCCCTTTCACTTCTTTCCCTCTCCCTACATAGGAGGTGACAGTGTAACCAGTTGTAGATTAGTTACTATCAGTGAGATACAAGGCATTCCATTCACTGCTTCTCCTCTACCTACATTGGCAGGTCCAGTCACTGCTTTCCTTCTCTCTACATTAGGAGGTGACAGTGTAACCAGTTGGTAGATTAGATACGTATCAGTGAGATATAAAGCAGGTCCAGTCACTGCTTTCCTTCTCTCTACATTAGGAGGTGACAAATCACCGTCCTAATGTAGTGAGAAGATCAGTGAATAGACCTGCCTTGTATCTCACTGATAGTAACTAATCTTCCAACTGGTTACACTGTCACCTCCTTATGTAGGGAGAAGAAAGCAGTGAATGGACCTCTCCTGTATCTCACTGATAGTATCTAATCTACCAACTGGTTACATTGTCACCTCACTAATGTAGAGAGAAGGAAAGCAGTGACTGGACCTGCTTTATATCTCACTGATAGTAACTAATCTACCATCTGGTTACACTATCACCTCCTAATGTAGGGAGAAGGAAATCAGTGAATAGACCTGCCTTGTATCTCACTGATAGTAAACTATCTTCTCCAACTGGTTACACTGTCACCTCCTTATGTAGGGAGAAGGAAGCAGTGAATGGACCTGCCTGTATCTCACTGATAGTAACTAATCTACCAAATGGTACATTGTCACCTGCCTAATGTAGAGAGAAGGAAAGCAGTGGACTGGACCTGCCTTATATCTCACTGATATAACTAATCTACCAAGGTTACACTGTCACCTCCTAATGTAGAGAGAAGGAAGCAGTGACTGGACCTGCCTTGTCTCCACTGATATAACTTCTATACAAACCAATGGTATACACTGTCACCTCTATTAGGAGAGGGAAAGAAGCAAATGGACCTGCCTTGTATCTCACTAATAGTAACAATCTTTCAACTGGTTACATTGTCATCTTCTTATGTATAGAGAAGGAAAGCAGTGAATGGACCTGTCTTTATCTCACTGACGGTAACTAATCTATCAACTGGTTACACTGTCATCTCTTGTAGGGAAAGGAAAGCATTGGATGGACCTGACTTGTACCTCACTGATGGTAACTAATCTTCCAACTGGTTGCACTGTCACCTCTTAGTGTAGGGAGAAGGAAAGCAGTGAATGGACCTGCCTTGTACCTCACTGATAGTAACTAATCTACCATCTGGTTACACTATCACCTCCTAATGTAGGGAGAAGGAAATCAGTGAATAGACCTGCCTTGTATCTCACTGATAGTAACTAATCTTCCAACTGGTTACACTGTCACCTCCTTATGTAGGGAGAAGGAAAGCAGTGAATGGACCTGCCTTGTATCTCACTGATAGTATCTAATCTACCAACTGGTTACATTGTCACCTCCTAATGTAGAGAGAAGGAAAGCAGTGACTGGACCTGCCTTATATCTCACTGATAGTAACTAATCTACCATCTGGTTACACTATCACCTCCTAATGTAGGGAGAAGGAAATCAGTGAATAGACCTGCCTTGTACTCACTGATAGTAACTAATCTTCCAACTGGTTACACTGTCACCCTTCCTATGTAGGGAAAGGAAGCAGTGAATGGACCTGCCTTGTATCTCACTGATATAACTAATCTACCAAATGGTTACATGTCACCTCCTAATGTAAGAGAGAAGGAAGGCAGTGACTGGACCTGCCTTATATCTCACTGATAGTAACTAATCTACCAACTGGTTACACTGTCACCTCCTAATGTAGGTAGAGGAGAAGCAGTGAATGGACCTGCTTTGTATCTCACTGATAGTAACTAATCTACCAACTGGTTACACTGTCACCTCCTAATGTAGGGAGAGGGAGAAGCGAATGGACCTGCCTTTATCTCACTGATAGTAACTAATCTACCAACTGGTTACACGTCACCTCGTAATGTAGGGAGGGAAAAGCGAATGGACCTGCCTTGTATCTCACTGATAGTACATAATCTACCAACTTTTTACACTGCCACCTCCTAATGTGGAGAAGGAAAGCAGTGAATGGACCCACCTTTTATTTCACTGAGAGAAACTAATCTTTCAACTGATTATATGTCACCTTCTAATGTAGGTAGAAGAAAAGCAGTGGATCGACCTGCCTTGTACCTCACTGATAGTAACTAATCTTCCAACTGGTTACATTGTCACCTCCAATTAGAGAGAAGGAAAGCATGGACTGGACCTGCCTGTATCTCACTGATAGTAACTAATCTACCAACTGGTTACACTGTCACCTCCTAATGTAGGGAGAGGGAAAGAAGCAAATGGACCTGCCTTGTATCTCACTAATAGTAACTAATCTTTCAACTGGTTACATTGTCACTTCTTATGTATAGAGAAGGAAGCAGTGAATGGACCTGTCTTATATCTCACTGATGGTAACTAATCTATCAACTGGTTACACTGTCGTCTCCTAATGTAGGAGAAGGAAGCATTGGATGACCTGACTGTACCTCACTGATGGTAAACTAATCTTCCTACGGTTGCACTGTCACCTCTTAGTGTAGGGAGAAGGAAAGCAGTGAATGGACCTGTCTTGTACCTCACTGATAGTAACTAATCTACCATCTGGTTACACTATCACCTCCTAATGTAGGGAGAAGGAAATCAGTGAATGGTCCTGCCTTGTATCTCACTGATAGTAACTATCTTCCAACTGGTTACACTGTCACCTCCTTATGTAGAGAGAAGGAAAGCAGTGAATGGACCTGCCTTGTATCTCACTGATAGTAACCTAATCTACCAACTGGTTACACCTGTCACCCCTAATGTAGAGAAGGAAAGCAGTGAATGGACCCGCCTTGTATCTCACTGACAGTAACTTATCTAAAAACTGGTTTACACTGTCACCTACTATGTAGAGAGAAAGAAAAGCAGTGAATAGACCCACCTTTTATTTCACTGAGAGTAACTATCTTTCAACTTCATGAATATATTCACCTCCTAATGTAGGGAGAAGAAGCAGTGATGGACCTGCCTTGTACCTCACTGATAGTACTAAATCTCCAACTGGTTACATTATCACCTCCTAATGTAGAGAGAAGGAAAGCAGTGAATGGACCTGCCTTATATTTCACTGATAGTAACTATACTAACCACGAAATATACTGCTGGTGAACCATAAAAAATATAATAATACACTATGGTAATAAAAAAGGAAACAATTTTATCCACAATACCCCACAATACTAAAAAGCTGCCAGCAAAATACACTTACAAATATAACCATATAAAACATCACAGAAGCTAGATTGTAAATCCCCCTGAATGGTGAACTATAAGTCTACAAATTCAGGCCCAGTAATAGCGTCTGTGAAATGTAAACGTGAATCAAGGTAATTCCATGGACTTCTCATTCCAGACAAAGTCCTACATACCTAGTCAAAATGGAGGATTGCTGGAATACTAGATTCCCGGTGTGTGCGCACACCTAAATAAAAACTGGAAGTTGAGTTAAAATGTACTGCACCGTACTCCTAGTGGTGATTAAATACGGACGCCCTGCTGCAAGGATCCCCCGGACTTCAATACTCCTAGTCCGTAACTTTGGACCGCCGTAGATTTTAAATGCAGGTAGGTAAACCAACCACGCTATAGGCGTTGTTCAGCAGTGAGTCACCTCCTTTTGGCTCCAGCTCCGTGGGCGGGTAGACTTTATGGTCGGCAGTTCTCATATCTATTCGGGCCCACTTGTCTCCACACCACACGGATGGCTCAACTTTTAACAAAAAATATATTTCCAGTACGTCCTCAGTGCTGCTAACGCTTTCGCTGTACCACTTCATCAGGCATGACGTATCTATAGCAATCCTCCCATTTTTAGGTCCATTTTTGAAACAACTTTATTGTCCTTTTGTTCTGGACAATTCCTAGTTCCTGCGAACTTTATCTCTCTATAGTTCACATTTATGTTTTAAAATCTACCATCGAGCAACATTAATCATTGGGGTAGCATCCAGGAGAGGAAAATATTTATTTTATCCCCAAACAAGTTTCCTATTATCCCCATCTAAATATTGGCACAACCAATTTTGACATGTACAGATATTATAGCATATACATGAAATAATTTGGGTTAGACCATGCACACAGCCTTTCACATTGTCAGTAAAAAACAATATCGGTAACCCCAAAATAGTGCATCTCTACATTATAAAATGGAGCCAATTCCATTTGATCATTTAACCCTTGTGGCTGCATACTCGAATAGGTAATATGAGTCTTTTTTCCAATCTTAATAGTTCTCTGTCTCCATCTCCTCCCCTCACCAGAAAACTTTTGTTCAACCCCCCCAGTGCCATAAAACGTGCCCTCAAAAGATGAGGAATGTCTGACTTTGAAGTGCTCATATATATTGGAAAGTGTTCTTTTTATTTATATATAGTGATGATAATCATTACCCACGTGTGTGTAGTTCCTACTTTCCTCTTTAAGGGGGGTAATAGCCCTCCTGTGTCCCCTATTCTTACCGTAAGTTTCCTGCGTGTTTTCCCCACATACCACTTGTCACATGGACTCTAATCCCATAAACCACATTTTGTGACTGCACTTGTAAAATGGTGACCTTTATTAGTACTAATCTACCAACTGGTTAAACTGTCACCTAATTAGGGAGAGGGGAAGAAGTATGAATGGACCTGCCTTGTATCTCACTAATAATACTAATCTTTCAACTGGTTACATGTCCTCTTCTTATGTAGAGAGAAGGAAAGAGCATGGAGGGACCTTTCTTTTATGTCACTAATGGTAACTAATCTATCAACTGGTTACACTGTCATCGCTAATGTAGGGAGAGAAAGCATTGGATGGACCTACCTTGTAGTAACTAATCTTCCAACTGGTTACACTGTTACCTCCTTATGTAGGGAGAAGGAAAGCAGTTAATGACCTGTCTTTATCTCACTGATAGTAACTAATCTACTAACTGGTCACACTGTCACCTCCTAATTTAGGGAGAGGGGAAGCGTAAATGGACCTGCCTGTATTCTCACTAATAGAAACTAATCTTCAACTTACTGGTTACATTGTTACATTCTTTATTAGAGAAAGGAAAGCAGTGAATGGACCTGTCTTATATCTCACTGATGGTAACTAATCTATCAACTGGTTACACTGTCACCTCCTAACGTATGGAGAAGGAAAGCAGTGAATGGACCTGCCTTGTATATCACTGATATTAACTAATCTACCAACTGGTTACACTGTCACCTCCTATTAGGAGAGGGGAAGCAGTGAATGGATCTGCCTTGTATCTCTCTGATAGTAACTAATCTACTAACTTCACACTGTCACCCTCCAATGTAGGAGAAGGGGAAGCAGTAAATGGACCTGCCTTGTATCTCACTAATAGAAACTAATCTTTCAACTGGTTACATGTTACATTCTTATATAGAGAGAAGGAAGCAGTGAATGGATCTGTCTTATATCTCACTGATGGTAACTAATCTATCAACTGGTTACACTGTCACCTCCTAACCATATGGAGAAGGAAAGCAGTGAATGGACCGCCTTGTATATCACTGATATTAACTAACTACCAACGTTTACACTGTCACCTCCTAATGTAGGGAGAGGGGAAGCAGTGAATTGGATCTGCCTTGTATCTCTCTGATAGTAACTAATCTATCACCAACTGGTTACACTGTCACCTCCTATTTATTGCATTGGGACATGGTAAATGGTTACTTCTTTTAAAACAATTCCTATAGTATTAGATATTTTGTTTGGTCTGAACTATAAAAATCAATTATAAAGAGAGGGGAAGCAGAAAATGGATCTGCCTTGTACTCACTGATAGTAACTATCCTACCAACTTGTTACACAGTCACCTCCTAATGTAGGAGAAGAAAGCAGTGAATGGACCTCTTGTATCTCACTGAGAGTACTAATCTACCAACTGGTTAAACTGTCACCTAGTGTAACCAGGTGACTGTGTAACTAATCTTCCAACTGGTTACAGTCACCTCCTAATGTAGGGAGAAGGAAGCAGTGAATGGACCTGTCTTGTATCTTATTGATAGTAACTAATCTTCCAACTGGTTCACTGTCACCATCCTGATGTAAGGAGAAGGTAAGCAGTGAATGGACCTGCCTTGTAATGCACTGATAGTAACAATCTACCAACTGGTTACACTGTCACCTCCTAATGTAGGAGAGGGGAAGCAGTGAATGGACCTGCCTTGTATCTACTGATAGTAGCTAATCTTGCAACTGGTTACATTCACCTCCTAATGTAGGGAGAAGGAAACAGTGAATGGACTTGCCTTGTATCTCACTGATAGTAGCTAATCTTGCAACTGGTTCAGTCACCTCCTAATGTAGGGAGAAAAGAAGCAGTGAATCGACCTGCCTTGTATCTCACTGTGGAGACTTATTTATTGCATTGGGACATGGAAAATGGTTAATCTTTTAAAACAATCCCATATAGTAGTAGATGTATTTGTTTTAAATGTACTAAATAAACGCGGCTGCCGGCTTCTCAGAATGCTGGGGAGAGAGGGAAGGTAAGTAGATTTCGGGGGCTTTCTTAAATAATTTTTTACAGTTGTGCTGGAAGAATACTATTAAATGGACAAGGGGTTTTATGGTAGGGGGAGGGATCGCAAATAGGAGGGAGAGAGAGGGTAAAGGGAGGGGAGGCAGGCTGCAGTACGCATGCACACTTCTCCCGGAGGCGAGACAGGAGGCAGGGGGGGGGGGACTAAAGGCTGGGATGTGAGGTAAGGATTTATTACACATACATGGTGGCCATGCCCTTAAAACAGGCAAGGGGGCATTGTTACTGGTAATGGTAGCTGGTGCTGGACACTGATAATGCACTGCTGGCTCTTACGCTAAATAATAATAAAAATAAATAAATGTTGCTGTCAGATGGGTTTTGCATTGGCTGCACCGGTATCTCAAAAGACTCAATAATGTTAATGCCAGCTAATTGGACACATAAAAATTTTACCTCAAATCACAATGCAGCAGGAACTGCTACATTATATTCGAAGGTGGATTCCCCTCACACCATCATACTGTACTGGAAATGCAAAAGGGCAGTGACCAGTGGCAGTCGCAAATGAGCAGCTTCAACAACCCACTGACTAAAACATGGCACGCGTGTAAACCTAGATAGGTCAAAAGGGTAACACAAGCTTGCTGGCCTTGGGGGAAAGTATTAACCTGCTCCTTGCCTTCTTCCAGGTATGTACTGTCAGTCATGGCCACAACAGTGATGTCACAGCCATGCTTGACAGTCCATACACAGAAGAGACAGTTACGAGCATGTATGATTTCAGCATGGGAGGAGCCAAAGTAATCAGTTACAGTATGATTTCAGTGTGGGAGGAGCCAAAGAACAGTTACAGTATGATTTCAGTGTGAGAGGAGCCAAAAACTGTTACAGTATGATTTCATTGTGGGAGGAGCCAAAGAACAGTTATTGTATGATTTCAGTTGTGGAGGAGCCAAGAACATTTACAGTATGAGTTCAGTGGGGAGAAGCCAAAGAACAGTTACAGTATGGTTCAGTGTGGGAGGAGTCAAAGAACAGTTACAGTATGAGTCCAGTGTGGGAGGAGTCAAAAACAGTTACAGTATGATTTCAGTTTGGGAGGAGCCAAAATAATCAGTTACAGTATGATTTCAGTGTGGAGGAGCCAAGAACAGTAACAGTATGATTTCAGTGTGGGAGGAGCCTAAGTAATCAGTTACGTATGATTTCAGTGGGGAGGACCAATTAATCAGTTACAGTATGATTCAATGTGGAAGGAGCCAAAGAACAGTTACAGTATGATTTCAGTGTGGAGGAGCCAAAGTACAGTTCAGTATGATTTCAGTGTGTGAGGAGCCAAAGAACAGTTCAGTATGATTTCAGTTTGCGAGGAGCCAAAAAACAGTTTACAGTATTATTTCAGTATGGCAGGAGCCAAAGAACAGTTAACTATGGTTTCAGCATGGGAGGAGCCAAGTAATCAGTTACAGTATAGAGTTCACTGTGGGAGGATCAAATAACAGTTACAGTATAGTTCAGTGTGTAGGAGCCAAAGTAATCAGTTAACCGCATGTTTCAGTGTTAGGAGGAGCCAAAGAACAGTTACAGTATGAGCACTGTGGGAGGAGCAAAGAACAGTTACAGTATGAGTCAGTGTGGGAGGAGCCAAAGTAATCAGTTATCGCATGGTTTCAGTGTGGGAGGAGCCAAAGAACAGTTACAGTATGAGCACTGTGGGAGGAGCCAAAAACAGTTACACTATGAGTTCAGTGTGGGAGGAGCCAAAGAACATTTACAGTATGAGTTCATTGTGGGATAGCCAAAGAACAGTTACAGTATGATTTCAGTGTGGTAGGAGCCAAAGTAATCAGTTACCGCATGATTTCAGTGTGGGAGGAGCCAAAGAAGACTCAATTACAACATGATCCAGTGTGGAGGAGGCAATGAAAAGTTACAGCATGAGCTCAGTGTGGGAGGAGACAATGAACAGTTACAGCAGGATGTCCTACCTGTAGCCTTCCAGATGTTTGAAAACACAACTCCCAACATTCCTTGGTTTCTTCTGCAACAGAAGAATGCTGGGGTTTGTAGTTTTTAACATCTGGAGGGCTCAGGTTGGACTCCTGAGTTACAGGATGAGTTCAGCTGGGGTGAAGCATGAACAGTTACAACATAGTTAGATTGGGAGGAGGCAACATACAGTCAGTTACAGCATGAGTTCAGTGTGGGGGATGGCAAAGAAAGTTACAGCACAAGTTCAGCATGGTAGGAGGCAACCTAGTCAGTTACGCAGAGTTCAGTGCGGGAGGGGCCATAGAACAGCCAGTTACAGCATGAGTTAAGTGTGGGAGGGGCCAAAGAACAGTCAGTTACAGTATGAGCTTTGTGTGGGAGGGGCCAAAGCAGTCAGTTACAGCATGAGTTTGTGTGGAGGGCCAAAAACAGTCATTACAGCATGAGTTAACTGTGAGTGGGCAATTACAGCTCCCAGCATCCCTCACCACATGGGGTTGACAGATTTGAAAGTGAAACTGATCATATGACCCAGTTCATACATATTTGTATTTCACATTGCTCAGCTGGATCTCTGCAACTCTATTTCAGATTATTTAATTAGTCAATTAAGAGAAACACCTGCAACCACTGCAGTCCACAACATGCATTAGATTTAACATAATTTACAAAGTAGGTATAGGACAGGACTAAAACCATTTCGTGGCCCTAAGGAACTAAGTGCATGAATTATGTATAAGGGGCAATATTTTTAGCCTTCAAGTCTAAGATGGGTTTTCACTATATTTCCTAATAAAGGGCATTATGGTCCCCCATGTCTCCCCACCCACTCTCCCATTGATGGTACCCTGGGTTAGGACATAAACACTAGGTCCTTTCCCATAACTTATCACGGAGAACATCCCTTCGAAGCCGGCTTCTAAAAGGCATGCTCCGGACATGTCCCCCATTCACTTCCCATTATTCAAGCAATGGGAAGATGTGCTCTGCATCAATAATCCTACAGACTATGGCATAGGAGCCCTGCAAGCGGCCCTCATGAAGCTGATTTTGCAGGGCTTGTTCTCAGTAAGATGGACTAAAACTCAGGTTTTGAGTATTTTTTCATTTTCTAGGATTTTATTGAATTTGTGAAAACGATCCAGCCACATGTCCCATATTCATCAGTGCCACCCCCTGGATATAAAAGGCAGCTTGACAGCCACCTTGTAAAGTGTTACTCTTTCGCCCTCTTCTCTTATATGATGCAAACTGTGTGGGAAGAAGATATGTGGTGTGGGTGTGTCCAGAGGGGCCAAGCCTGCCCAATTTTTGAAAGTTCGTCCATCTCTAGTTATCAGTGATACCCGTGGTGTGGACCACATAGTTTAGTTTTCACAGTGGGTAGTGTTACTGAGGGGTTGGGGGTTGGTATGGGTGGCCATAATTGCCCTTTAAGTTACTAAATTAAGTTAGTTTTTCTTATACTGTAACTGCTAGACATTTAGCCATATCATTTTTTACCTAGTCCAAGGTTTCTGGTTACATCTGTCCATAACAGCCCAACTTTATTCTCTTTCACACTATCAGCTCTGAAAATAAATATAAATCTGTATAATTGCACTTTCCTTATATAGTCAACATAACTTGATTTAATTGCCATGTGAACATTTAAGTGAGTAAATATTTTGAGAAGATGGATGGAAATGGTGCATTTAGATGTTTTCTCAGAGCATTGGGGTCGTTTTAGTTTGAGTTAAAAAGGAAGTTGATGCGAGTAGCTAAATAGACAATTGTGATTTATTACTATAATTTAAGACACTATTAACATAATTGTGAGGCATTTTTCTACAAAGTTCACAGAATGGAGGAAATTGAAACTTGGATTCTTTAATCCCTTTGCTGGTAATGATATTTCAGAATATTTAATTTTTCTAATCAAACTGTTTCTTTGTAACTGCGCATGGATAATGCTCTCCCGGGAGGTCCAGGCCTGCCACTGATCATTGTTTTTTTCTTCTTAAACTAAGGCCCAGCATCTTTACTGGTTGTAGTTATGAATAGCACATTAAAGGGCACTCCACCCCTCCTTTAACATTTGACATACTGTGTCCACCCCCCAAACCCCATTTACGCTATACTTACATTTAGAGAGATGCTCTTAGCATTAGATACTCACCTTACAAATCCCGATCCACCGGCACGGCTCCTGCTAATTCCTGGTACGCCGTCAGTCACCGCCGTGACAGGTGACTCACAAACCAATACCAATTACCCCCCAGCATCCACTGCTTCTGCTTGCACATGTAAAGGGCAGGGCCAAGCGCCTCGAAGCGATCAGGGATTTGTAAGGTGAATATCTCATCGCTGAGAGCATCTCTTCTAAATGTAAGTATAGTGTCAAATCGAGTTTTGGGGGGAGGACTATAGTATATTAACATTTTATAGGTGGAGTGGAATGCCCTTTTACTGCCCAACTAAAGGGGAACTGTGGTCTCCAACAAGTTGATTTTAAATGAAAGGCCAGTTTCCTACCGTTAAAACAGCCATCAACCTTCCCTCCATGTGCTCCACAGCCCAAGATATAAGAAATGACTGACCAGAAAGTTAATGGGTGGGAGGCTGACATGTGACATTCCTGAGGCTTCTCCTGCACAGTGCCGCCGGCCGGCGAGCACAGCCTCAGACTCCCTCAGGTTGTGAGGGAGACAGAAGTCCCTCCTCCTCTCTGCTGTGTTAAGGACATGCAGCAGCAGAGAAGGTAGGGACCACTGGAGGGATCATGGGGTCCATGATGGGGGACCAGGGGGGCTGCAAAGGGGAGGAGACACAGGGCAGATTGACTGACAGGTTTTTTTCAGAGCAAAGCAGGAAGTGCAGGGGACCTGGTGATGCTGCTGCCATATCACACACAAAAATGTAAATATCTTCAACAACTATGCAAAATAAACAATGAAATAAATGCAAAACTCTCAGGAGAGCAATTCCTATGAATTTACCTAAATGTCATTTTTGGAATACAGTTCCTCTTTAACCTAGGCTACAGAAAGCTTTATGGGGACTTAACTAACTATGGGGGGATATATTTTATTTTAGGCATTTATTGGCACTTTGTTTTCAAATCTATGGGGTGGGAGTGGATTATATAGATTATAAATTACTAGGATATCAAAAGTTACAGTATGTGCCCTATATAAAGTTCCTCTGTGGCATCTATATTATCTATTATAAGAATATTTATATTTTTATGGAGATTGCATTTGAGTGTTTAGGAGCTACCAATGTGATGGGGGGTATCTAATGTAACATATTAGAAAGGTGTATATGACGTAGGCATTTCTCACTATTCCATCTAAATGACTATAAATATGTACATTCCACTTTGTAAATTGACGGTCCTCCTTTGCACCGCAACTGAAAGTAATTAAGATAAAGGTTTGAGCTGCTATCCTTGTATTGTATAATATGTACATAATAAGTATAGTACTCTATTCTAAGTTTATAAAGGTATTACTTGCCTGGTACCCCTATTTAATATGACATAGTCAAAGTGGCTTGTTTAGCCACACCTCTGTCACTGCATGTGTTACACGGAAAGGAAGAGTATGGAGTTCTATATACCCCATTGGTGTGTGGTTTGTAACACATGTGACAGTCTTAGCCATCAAAAGAGATGTCCTATAGGGGGAGAGTCTGATGACATATGGGATGTCTTTCTAACAGACTCCCTGGTGGCAGTTTTAGGTTAATTGGGAGAGCGTAATGATTGGCCAGATGTAACATGGCAGAAATGCCATGGCTTATGTAATAAAGACTATCCAGACGGTGGGCTTCTTGGACCCCTATCTGCATGTGTAATAAACACACTGTTGTTAAACAGGGCCTGCATTTATACATTGCTCATTAGGGTTGGACAGACTCAAACTCAACCTGAGTTTGGCTGAACTTTATGAGTTTGGACAACTCGAACTATTCGAACTAGTCCGATTTTTCCGGTACATATTTTCGATAATCCCGTACGTTTTGAAGATTTTCAAACGTTAGCGGCTCGAACGGCTGGAAAACTGTGAAGGGAAGATCGTCTTGACCGCCACGAGCACTGTGTGCTTACAGTGTGTTGGAGACAAATGCCTGACCCCCTAAGCCCCAAGCCCTTGTCAAGGGCGCGCAAAGGCACTTATAAGTGCCGGGGAGGGGGGGGTCCCGGTTTGATCTGCGAGGACCCCTTAAGCCCAAAAGGCAACTTCTCAGTGTGCCCCCACTGGCCTCCCCCCCGCGAGCGTACAGGGCTGGGGCCTGGGAGTGCTGCTGAGAAGGGGTTGTGCGGCGAGTGCGACCACCCACGGCACATCCCTTCCCTGCAGCCTCCTCCCAAAACCCCTTCCCCGTTACGTTGGGATTGAAAGTCTTGGCGCGATACAACATTGCACTAGTACATTTTCTGGTGAAGAAATTAAATTACCGCCGCATTGCTGCGGTGTTGCTTTTCGCCGTGATAACGATCGCTTCATAAATATGGCGATAATAAAATTTTTTTCCGCGGCAATGTGCATCAGAAAATAACTGACTTTTATAAATATGCCCTTAGTCTGTCTGCCTAGGTAGCAGGTGAGTTTAAAGTTTCTCACTTTTAGTTCCCCCTAGTAATAATGAATGTCTGGCATTGTACATTTTGGAATAAATCAAAGCATGAAGCTCCATTATTCCTCTTCTAGTTGACGACATTTGTTTTAGATATTTCGTAAATATTTAATATCCAGAACATTAAAAGTTCAAACTTTCTGTACAAAAATGACTCCTTAATTTAACTCTTCTCATTGGATGGTATTAAATCCTGCCAACCGTCCCTGTGATTTAAAGATAAAACTATCAAAGCTTTCACAAAAGGGAATTATTTACATGGAGTGTCGGCACTGGTAAGACTTTGTCTTGATAAACATTTCCAGAGAATATAATAAGGGAAGTTATTTCAGGACATTTTATATGCAAGGACAAAATTCTTTCTACAGGACAATCCAACTTCTAAAGCAGAACACAGGGCCTTTGTAATAGAAGTGGAGGTGTCAAAACAGATTGGATTTGCTCGCAGATTCATAAAACCAAAATGTATTTAAAAAAGTTTTTAAAGGCAAAAATTCACAATCAATATGATTGTTCTTACGCATAGCTGTATTGCATGTTAATAAGCCAGCTATTCTGGAACATGCATTGGTATGGACATAAAGGGTTTTTGTATATTCTGGGAACCTGGGAGTAAAGGTTGGTCAATTATTCGGCAAATACGTCCCGTGGGGTAGCACTTTTCACCGAAAAGTCATTCGGGGATCTCGTGCACGACGACTGCAGATCTCTGAACGAAACGACCGCTTCTGCCGATAAAGTGCCTACACATGGGCCGATTATCCCCGAAACGTTTACAACATCGTGCGTTGCGGGTCGGGTACCTGCGTTCGCACGTGTGTACGAATATAAGAAGTTATTCTTGTTTATTAGATTTTCGGGCAATGCTATTCATTATAGCATGAAACTGCCAGATCCTTCTGTTATAAGAAGGTTCTGCTCCTCCTTCATAATCCTCTGTAGGGAACAATAAGGCAAAACCCATCCATATTTATAAATACAATTATACATTGGAAATAAATGATACTAGTGATTAAGAAGAATTTTGCATAGTGGAATGGCTGGAAAGATGTAGTTAAGTAGATAGAAGACTGGCTATTGGAATTTACTCACAAAAGCACCATTGTGCATCATTGTCTGTCCTCACTACTCCAAATGTCAACTTTCCTAAACACACGCTCTAAAATGGGTAATCCCACACTTGAGTAGAGTGTGTTTTTGATTGAAAATGAATGTGCTCTGCCTCATTATACTGTAATGGACCAACCACCTACCTGATTTCCTGACTATATATAATCTTGCACATGCCCACTTGCTCCAGTTTTTAGTCAAGTGAAATTTCTACCAGAATTGCACATTATTAAACAACCACACATGGGCATTGAGGGGTATTCAGCAATACCAGGGCAACCCCAAAATAAAGATGGATGTAGTAATGTTTTTGTGTGCAGTATGAGTGGATGTTGTCCACATAACATGGTGAAGTTTATCTTAGACAACATTTTATTTTAAGGGTAAGCAACGCTATTAAAACTTTCCTTTAATAGCGTTAAAGTAAAGGTATGATGTAATTGGTTATGCAGAATCATGGCTTAATGATTCACACGACTGGACAGTAACAATTTGAAGGGTACTCCTATTTAGACATGACCGAGTTAATAAGAAAGGAGGAGGAGTATGTATGTATGTTAAACAGGAATTGAAGGAATTTAAAAGATGGAATAGATGGGGGAGCAAACGGTCGGCAGAAACATATGGGTGGAACTGTTACAGGAAGCAAGAAGGTGGGTAAATTAATTGTTGGAGTGTTATAAGCCGCCCAAAATGCCGGGGAAGAGGTGGAAATGAATCTCCATGCAGTTGGCGAAGGCTGCTGGTATGGGGCATGTTCTGTTTATGGGGATTTTAACTACCCTGAATAGATTGGAGTAATGGAACTGCCAGCACTCAAAGGTATTAAAGTTCTTAAAACTTCCTATATGAGCATTTTCTTCACAGATGGTTAGAAGTCCTACTAGAAAGAATGCGTTTGTTGGATCTGGTGCATATCTAATAACCCAGGGCTCATTTTGAGATGAAGTAATGGGAAGCTTAGGGAATAGTGACCATTGATATAGTGTCAGTTAATATAGTTGCAGAAAAACTAAGTGCACTGGCTTAACAAAACTTTTAACTTTAGGAAAGCTAATTTTATGCTTTTAAAGGAATCGCTCCTGCTCATAGACTGGGGGGAACTGTTTTCTAGGTAAAGATACTGAAGCAGATGTGGACCACTTTTAAAGGGATATATAAACTATAACATTTCCAAATCGGTACCTTTAGGAAACAAGTGTAAAAAAATTTAGGTCCCTCCTGCACGGCTTGCAATTGCTCAGTAAAAAGGGGAATGGAAAAAAGAAAAGGGCTTTTAAAATTTTGAAAGCAGAAGGCACAGAACAGGCTTACAGGGACTTCAAAAGTTGTAATAAAGAGTGCAAGAAAAGCAATTAAACTAGCTAAATAGAAAATGAAATAGGATTGCCGAACAAAGAAGTCCAACCCCAAGATGTTTTTTAAGTATATAAATGGTAAAAAAATGAGGACTGAGAATGTGGGACCTATTAAATAATGGAGCTGAAGTGGTTGTAGAGGATGCCGAAAAGCTAATCTGCTAAACCGTTTTTTTTACATCGGGTTTTTTACTGTTGAGAATCCTTACAGTAGGGATTGTAACAATGTGCAGGGAGGAAATGAAGAGTTTTCACTTGGATAACAGAGGGTCATGGTACGGAATCAATTAGCAAAGTTAATATCAATTAAAGCGCCAGGACCAGAATGGATTGCATCCAGGATTTTAAAAGAGCTTAGTTCAGTTTCTAGCAAGACCACTGTGTCTCATATTTTCAGATTCGCTTTTGTCTGGGGATGTGCCGCTGGATTGGAAAAAAAGCCCAATGTAAATACCAATATTCAAAAAAGGTATAGTCGTTCACAGCCTGGTAACTATAGGACCGTAAGCCTAACATCAGTGGTAGGAAGGTGATGGAAACCTTTGTTAGGGATCATATCCTTGACTTTGTCTCCAGAGATCATCTTATTAGTAGTAGTCAGCATGGATTTATGAGAAATAGATCATGCAGACAATTTAATGGTTTTTATGAAAAGTGAGAAAGATTAGATTCAGGCACAGCTTGGATGTGTGTATATTTGATTTTGCAAAAGCCTTTGATACTGTGCCATAGGCGACTAATGTATAAACTGAGGACTGTTGGGCCTTGAAGAAAACATTTGTTCATGGATAGAGAACTGGTTATTGGAACCGCAAACAGAGGTGGTGGTTAATGGAGCTACATCTATGTGGGCTAAATTCTAAGCTGAGGGAGTCCTCAGGGTTCTGTACTGGGGCCGCTTCTGTTTAATCTGTTTTAAATGACTTAAAGGGGGCATTGAGAGCAAGGTCTCTGTGTTTGCTGATGACAACTAATTATGCAGAGCTTTGGAACTTCAATGATGTGCAAGTGCTGCAAGCAGACCTAGATAGATTATCAAAATGGCAGCAGAATGGCAGATGAGATTCAAGTTGATAAATGTAAGGTGATGCATTTGGATTTAATAATCCCTGTGCCACTACACCAAATAACTCGTGTTAAGTGCATCTGAAATGGAAAAAAGATTGGGGGTTTTGGTAGATAACAGACTTAGCTGTAGCAAACAATGCCAGGTAGCAACAGCTAGAGCTAGCAAGATATTTCTTGTATAAAGAGGGGAATGGAATCAAGAGAGAAAAATATTATTCTCCCTCTTTACAAGGCACTGGTAAGGCCACATTTGGAATATGTTGCGTTTTTGGAATCCCATATACAAAAGGGACATCTTGGAAAATGTGAGGCAGTTCAGAGAAGGGCAACTAAATTAATAAGGGGAATGGAGGGCTTGAATATGCAGGCAGATTAGACAAGTTAGGGCTGTTTACATTGGAGAAGCGCGGCTTTGCGTGGGACATGAAACCTTATACAAATATATTAATGGCCCATACAGTGAACTCTGGTGCATTGTTCACTAATAGGTCATATCAGAGGACTCGTTGGACATCCTTAAGGTTGGAAGAAAAGAAGTTTCATCTTCAGGTGGAGAGGTTTCTTTACAGTGAGAACAGTGAAACTGTGGAACTGTCTTCACCGCGGAGGTGGTAATGGCAAGTTCATTGAATAACTTTAAAAAAGGCCTGGATAAGTTTCTAAAACTAAAAAAAATATTGAGAATTACTGGTATAATGCATTATGATCTGGTTGATCCAGGGATACTTTCCGATTGCCGTTTGGAGTCAGGAAGGAATTTTTCCCCCCTTTTTTAGCTGGGGTTTTTTTGCTTCCTCTGGATCAACTGTTAGGTAGGGTTAAAAAAAAAAAAAAATAGGTTGGACTTGATGGACGAATGTCTTTATTCAACCTTAATACTATGTTACTATGTTACTAAGTCAAAGAGGTCCCTGCCTCTTCGAGTTTATAATCTAGTAAGGTGGGGCATATCTATAGACATTGACAAACATCATGGACAATCATTGGCTGTCAACATTCAAGTAGAAATAGGAATGTTGGGGTTCATTCGATGTAATTTGGTGGGCCTCTAACGTCTATTGTCTGTTAAGTGTATGGAATGACTTCAGTCATTCTTTCCCTGACCCTTGTATTTTCCGGGATGAGTTTGGGCCGTCTAGAAATTTCTACAGGTGCAAAAAGTGTTATCTTGGCCATACCGGACTATGCTATGTATCCTACAAACTAACAGAAAAGAGGCTGCTGGTATGTTTCTGGAGCTGTTTTGTGCATGTGAGACCGTTAAAGTTAAGGGAAAATGACTAGGATTTAGTTTTTGGTCTAAATTAATCACACGTGTCTTAAAACATCTCGCAAGGAAAAACTCTGTTATTTAACCAAAACCACTACTCCATGAATACAAACCATTCACATTACAAAGAGAACCACTAGTCCTCACCCCTGGTCCCCACTCAATTAGATGTGTGTGTCTGCGGACCGCAATCTGGCCAATAAAAAGAGCGTGTCTCCAAAATTGGTTTCATTGCGTATGGAGAGGGGATGGGAGGGGTCCGGTAAGGGAAACAGAAGGTATGAAAAAATCTGATTGTATGTAAAACCCAGTAGTGAAGGCTTATCTTTTTGGCCCCTCACCCTGGAGACATTTAAAGGGAGGGGATTGGTTCGCTTTAATATGCTGAAGAATGTGTATTAAATGCCCATACAGGGTGATGCACCAACGGGCGCATCGCTACTGATTTGGAGTTTAAGTCACACTAACGATGTGATTAGCAGTTACGTGGACTAACCCTTCCTTGCGGCGGCTGCGTGGCTAACGCGAAAGTTAAAGCGCAGCCGCCGCAAGCGATGTTATATGCCGAAATCGCCATTTATTGCGGCACTTTCAACGCCAGCTAATAGCTGGCGTTGAAATCTCGAAATAGAACAGTGCCAGGTAGAGATGTTCCGAGCGCTGCTATCGGTATATACATGATTAACATCCCTGTTTTGCACGGTTGCTGATAGCAGCGCTCGGGTCATCCCCCTGATAGTCTTTTAATTAATATGATTATATTAGTAATAGATCTTGGGCATTGCCTGGATATGGTAGTTTTTAGTGGGGAAATCTGAAAATAAAATGTTATGTACCGAGAGTCGCCTATCGCTCCCTATTGTCCTTTAGACAATGCACCGAGCCGGGAATTGCTCTCCTTGCCTTGTGACTGGAGATTGCCTTTTTGCAAATCTTTTCGACAGCTATCTGTTGGCGTTAGAGATTGCGCTTCTTAAAGAGCCCTAATTGTCTTGTTTGCGAAGTTGCGCGGACAGTTTTTTTGTAACTTCACCAACTGCCATTATTTGTGTCTTAAAGACATGTTAACATTTGGTACATGACTTTAAGATAGCCGATAACGTCTCCTTTGTACATAGCCCAGTACATTCTTACTTTATCTTCCGGACCTTGAAATGTAACTACTCTACCAAGTAGCGAAAATTAGATTGACTAAGTGGCAAGGCCAGTTGGTGTAGGACTCTGAATGAACCAAGGAGATGGACAATCTGTAGTATAGAAATGGAAATCAAATAGGTCATGTAAATATCCTAAAACCCTGGAAGTGTTTAAGAAGCTTTTTATTATCCTGGTGGAATATATAAATTTTTCGCAGTAAATAGCTACACAGGAATGAAGTTTTTTTTATTCAATTATGTCTGGCTGGTAGCAATTTAATGGGATATTTCAGCCAGTTCGGTAAATTCTTTTCATTATACTGTGTTAAAGGAAAGTAAATACCTGCAGATATTCCATGCTGTAAATAAAGAAGAAAAGGTTTTATTGTTGTGTTTAGGTTAAATCATTGAGGGGGGGGTTCAAGGCCATTAGTAGATATCACAATATATATGGAAGTTAAATATTTATAAAGTATTTTAGTGGCAACATATATAAAGAACCGTTCTGGAAAAATATAGGACTGTCATTCTGATCGACTGTGCTATGAATTACCGATCGGTATTTAATCACCACTGAATTACTTTACAAACAAACTGTGAAATACTAGATATTTCACCAATGAGAAATACTGTCCTTACTATATTTGCAATGCTGGGGAGAGACGGGCATGATTCTCCTGCACTGCTTTGAGGTCTCTGCTCACTCCCCAATTAGAATAATTAATACATATACTGTAGTTCTGGTTGGATGGGATACTTATAATATTGAGAATAATTACTGTATTAATACATATACTGTAGTTCTGGTTGATACAGTGATACTATATAATATTAGAATTACTGGTATTAATACATATACTGTATTTCTGGTTGGCACAGGGATACTATATTAATATTGAGAATTACTGGTATTATACATATACTTAGTTTGCGGTTGGTATGAGATACTGTATACTATGAGAATTACTGATATTATACATATACTGTAGTTCTGGTTGGTACGGGGGATACTATATAATATTGAGAATTACTGTATTATACATATACTCAGTTTCGGTTGGTTACAGGGATCCTATATAATATTGAGAATTACTGGTATTAATACATGTGCCTTTAGTTCTGGTTGTACGGGGATACTATATTATTGAGAATTACTGGTAATAATACATATACTGTAGTTCTGGTTGGTACGGGGAGTAACTATATAATATGAGAATTACTGGTATAATACATAACTGTAATTCTGGTTGGTACAAGGGTACTATATAATTGAGAATACTGGTATTAATACATATACTGTAGTTCTGGTTGGTAAGCAGGGATACTATATAATATTGAGAATTACTGGTTATTAAATAACATATACTGTAGTTCTGGTTGGTACAGGGATTCTATATAATACTGAGATATACTGGTATTAGTATATATACTGTAGTTCTGGTTGGTACAGGGATATCATATTAATATTTGAAAATATACAGGTATTTATAACATATACCGTTGTTCTGGTTGGTACAGGAATACTATATAATATGAGAATTCTGGTATTAGTATATATACTGTAGTTTGGATGGTTACAGGGATACCATATAATATTGAGAATTACTGTATTAATACATATACCGTTGTTCTGGTTGGTACAGGAATACTATATAATATTGAGAATTACTGGTATTAGTATATATACTGTAGTTCTGGATGGTACAGGGATACCATATAATATTGAGAATTACTGGTATTAATACATATACTGTTGTTCTAGTTGGTACAGGAATACTATATAATATTGAGAATTACTGGTATTAATACATATATTGTAGTTCTGCTTGGTACAGGGATACTATATAATATGAGAATTACTGGTATTAAAACATATACTGTAGTTCTGGGTTGGTACAGGGATACATATAATATTGAGAATTACTGGTATTAATACATATACTGTAGTTCTGGTTGGTACAAGGGATACTATATAATATTGAGAATTACTGGTATAATACATATTATATTATGTAGTCTGGTTGGTACAGGGAGTACTATATAATATGGAGAATTACTGTATTAATTACATATGTTGTAGTTCTGGTTTGGTACAGGGTATACTATAATATATTGAGAATTACTGGTATTATACATATACTGTAGTTCTGATTGGTACAGGGATCTATATATATATTGAAGACTATCTATATTAATACATATATCGTTGTTCTGGTTGGTACAGGATATATATAAATTGAGAATTACTGGTATTAATACATATACTGTAATTCGGTTTGGTTACAGGGATACTTCCAATTGCCTTTAGAGTCAGGAAGGAATTCACCCCCCCCCCCATTAGAGGAGCCCCCCCCCCCCCCCCATTAGAGGAGGGTTTTTGACTTCCTCTGGATCAACTGGTAGGTGGGTTAAAACAAGGGTGAAAATGTTAGACGTCTAATCTTTATTCAAACTTTAATTTTGTTTACTACAGTAAGTTTGATAAATCCCATTACATTTTCTGTGCTCTCATTCTTGCTGCTCCTTGACTCTGCTCCTTCTCTGTGCTGTTTCTGGGCTCCTATTGTTGTACTACACTAATTCTATTGTGGTTGCTCTTAGACTCCTGTTCTTGCCTCCAAATCCTCATTGTGCTGCCCTGGACTTCTGTTTCTTGCTTCACTATTCTGCCTTATTCTTCCTATCAATCCTTGTATTTCACTTTTCGCTGCTTCACTTTGCCCCTGGGCCACTAAACAGCCAGCTACAAGTGAGATAAGGCCCCTTCCCATGGATGCCTCCGGTTTTCAGGCAGCTACCCCTAGTAGTTACATCACTGAAAGGGATTATGGAATAGAAGGGCATATAACATAAAGAAGCTGTATCACAAAATGTAATACCGTGCCCCTTACTGACTTTGCATTGACTATCAGGACGTGCCCGAAGAGCTTACAATCTAAGCACATTATTTGACACATACAACTTATCAGTATGTCTTATGATTTGTGGGTGGAAAACGGAGTTGCCTGGAGGAAACCCCGCAAGTACGGGGAGAACATACAAAACACTCCTTGCGGTGTGTCCAAGGGTGGAATCGAACTCAGGACTAACCACTGAGCCACCGTGCTCAGGGACACTTCTAGGGATTTTTGGCACCTGAGTCAAACTTTGTAAAAGGCGCTCCAACATCTATTAGGTGGCACCGCCGCGGGCCGTGTAAGGTGGGCGTGGTCTTCTGTTGTTTGAGTGTGGCTTGCCTGTGGCTGGGCTAAACACTTTGTTAAATTTGAATATATTCACAAACTTCTTACTAAGCCGTTGTTCAATTTAATACCAGTTTACTATAGCAGGAAGTGAACTTGCGATCAGTACTGTTTGCAATTATTCCTTCACTGGGAAATACAGGGAGAAGAGTCCTCTGATGTCACGGGGATACCATACCACTGTGGATCTGCTACAGGCTCCCAGCACTAAATAGGTATATTACCAGTTGATTCCACAACAGTTTCTGGCAAAACTGAATAAGGATCAGGGGCACTTGAATGCTGCCCCCCAAGCGCTCCCAGTTCACACAATAATATTTCTATATTTTTTAAGGGGCTGGGTTTTTTCTCCTCTCTGCCGCTCTTCCCTTTATCCAGAGGTGCTGCCTGGAGACAACTGTTTCCCTCTGCCTCATTAGTGGCCCTGATCGTGTTGAAAATATATCAGTATTTCAGTGGGATTCTCAAACCCTTTCTGAATCTACAGACACAAATCTCTATTGGTGCAAATGCTTTGTCTGAGTGCTGGAAACCGATTGAAGTTCTGAAAAATCCGATTGAACTAGAATTTTTAATAACATTTTGATTTCTGAAAATGTGTTATATTTGGTAGCCTGCGCTGTCCTCTTCTAACCCAAAAAGGCAAAAACCAAATAAATAGTATTAATGTCTTATCAATAAATAAGCTAATAACACCGTATAAACATGAAGAGACTTACGTGCTCCCACAGTATGAAAACACAGCTTTATTCTTTCATCAGAACGTAAAAATTAATCCACATCAAGCAGGATAAAACCAGTGTAAAAATCAGGATAAAACAAAATTCAGGGTTATTACAATGAGAAGTTCTTATCGTTTAAATGGTGCTAATTTGCCCCAACCAATCAGATCTTATTTAACATTTGAAAGCTAACATCTGATTGGTTTAGGCACAATTATCACCATTTTTAACGATAAGAACTTTTATTGAATAACCCTAATTTAAGTCCACTGAAAATACAACTCTTAGGTGTAGGGATCCTGTTAATCTCCTTTTCCTATTGTGCTATAATTCCATAACAATATAGGGTCAGGATATGTTTTAAAAATTGCAATGCTTCTGCTATTTGGTAGTAGGCCCATACTTCCTTTTGGGGTCCAACGCGTTTCGCTGTATCTCATACAGCTTTCTTCTAATGGTATGAACATAGTGTGCCCTACTTACTTTAAATAGAGATATTCACGGGCAAAAGCTTAATCCCGTGCGTGCCCTTCCTTCGGGTCTGACACTTAATGCTTCTCTTAACTTAGGTATGTATTCTGCCTCCCGGCTTGACGTAATGACGTTACGTGCCGGGTGCGTGATTGTACTATGTCATGCGTGTCACCTTGCATATCATTGACACGCTAATGTTCATCAAGGCGTGTACAGTCGACCTGCCTTCTTTCTATCGCTATTGGCTGCAGTGCTAATTAATAAATTTATAGGGTCACTATTAAAGCAATATCAATTATCCAGGGGTTAGGATCCTATATCAATCTATTTTGTATGGGCATTAAGGGGATTACACATATATATGTATCTCATTACTAAGAAGTTAACTGAGGTGGAGTGGCACGCCTCTTGCTAATCTCCACGCTGCCGGGTGCTTCCGTACACAAACTCGTATATACTATAACAAAGGAGCCGGAGCACTCCTGGGATTCCTCCAAAGAACAATTATTAAACACACACCGTCGACGCGTTTTCAACCCAAACACCGGGCCGTTCTCAAGGACAAAGTGTACCGGTGCAAACAAACTTAAAAAACATGTAAACGGACGTTCACAACCCCCCCACTCTCCCCTACCCGCCTCCTATGACGCTGTCCCAATATGAATCCTGTGTAGGTCCACTGCTGTATAACTCCGCCCCTGTATGAGCGTATGGATCACTCCTCTAGGTATCAACGGAATCCCAAGTCCCATGTTCGTCATAGTGAGCAGGTCTGGGTCTCAAGTGTTCCTATAAAGTGCCAATAACCGAATAAATAAAGTGCAAGTGGACAGTTTACTGCGAAGTCCAAAAAGTGCAGCTGCAGATAAAATAGTAAAAACATCAGCTATAATGTACTAAAACATACTTCTAAAAATATAAAATACTATCTATATATAATATCAAATTCCCCATATCAACTTAATATATACAATTAATATCTTGGTCTATAAACTACAGAAAACAGGTACGGTAAGTAATATAAATTAATGTAGCAAGCCAGGGAACACATTTCATTCGCCCCTTTGGGAAACTGTATCCAATTTCCGAATCCACTATGATTCACATTGTAATAGGCCCTATCTCTGTCGTGCCCTCAGTTTGTATGACATGGTCTATGGCCATCCATATAAAGTTTGTTTTGCCAAAGTGTTGTTTTGCTTCTTTATAATGGCCACCGACGGTGTTTTCACATACTTCAATGGGGGACTACTCGCTTGACTGTTTGGTCTGTGGATAGGGCTGTCCTTTCTCTTTCCTGTGATTGGCCATTCATCTCTACAGTAGTTGTGGTTTTACCCACATAATATAGCCAACAGGCAGGTTATTATGTAAACAATATATTTGCTAGGCAGACAATCTATGCCTAATTTTAAAAACATCTGCCACTTGTGGGGTGTGGGAAATCGACACCTTTTTTTATGATATGCTTGCACGTTTGGCACCCCGTGCAACTATAAACAACCTATTTGGTTGTATGAGCAATTTTTGTTTGATTTTTATAGGGTCAACCGTGGATATCTGTTTTCACCAATAGATTCTTAAAGTTCTTTCCCCTACGGTAACAAAGCAGGGCATGTATTCTTAAATGGTAAGGCTTCGCCACTTTGTAATGATATTCCCATTCTGTTTGACACTCTCTCTCATCACATCATTGACCGGTGTGGAAATCTAAACTGAATACTATGGGCTCGTATTGTTCTTTTTTCCTTGGATTGGATATTTGAGTTTCTTAAGAGTGTCTAGCCCTGTCCAATTCACCAAAAATGTATTCTATCTTTGTAGCCCGTTGCCTTGCTTGTTCCTCCACCAACCCTATATCTGTATTAATGTGGAATAACTGTAGAAAACTGGAAAAACAAAATCCCTCATTTCTGCGGGTCCGGGTGGTGACTCCGGCATGAATTAAGGATAAAGGACTACCTTTGAAGATTGTAATGTTAACATTACAATCATATAGGAACGTGACTGGTTCAGAGAGGTATAAGAGGAGGCCATTTATTGATATAAACAAACCAGCCTAAAAGGTGGGGGGGTTCGACACCCACTGTCTGCCATGTACAATGCTGTTTTGACACCTTACCCTAGCGTTCCTATAAACACCTCTTAGCCACTATGCAATTAACACCTGGCTGTGATATGTAATTGGGATTTTCCAGGGTACATAATTGCCACAGATTCTTGTACAAGTCAGTCTGAATTGAGAAAGACCAGTCGGATGACTAGTGAAACGTCTTCAAGACTAAACTTCAAGTCCGGTTGATCTAATTGAATACAACAGTATACCATGACCTTGGATATGAGAACCTTCACAAGCATATTTTGGGGTGTTTCTAGTGATTCATCGGTTAAGGAAATCAATGGCAATGTGGTGGTAATTCATAGGTGAATCTGATCGGGGTTAATATAATAATAATAATAATAATAATAGAATGATCAAATAAAGAATAATCATCTAGCGTCTATATAGGATCAATTGTCAAGCAAATTTGGATAGTAAATGTCTTCTGTATCTCCATAACAAATTTGCAAGTAATATATCCTTAGTATACATTTCGTATAAATTACAGAAAGCGTATGAGATACAGCGAGAAAACGCGTTGGGACCTCAAAAGGAAAGTAGGGGCCTATACCAACAGCAGAATCACTGCAATTTAAAACATATCCTAGCCCCATATGTTGGAAATAGCACAAAGGAAAAGGAATTAACAGGATCCCTCCCGAAGAGTGATTTTGCCACAGTGGGCTGTAACAGTTTTTCATCCTGATTTTTACCTGGTTTTATCCTGCTTTTAGTGGGATTACTTTTTACTTTCGATGCAAAATAACAACATGATGTTAATGTAAAATTGATCATCTCTGTGTAGCACGTAAGCTCTTTTAAATTTATCCGGTTGTTCTCGCTTATTATATTGATAAACCTTAATACTATTTATTTGATTGCCTTTTTGGGTGAGAGTAGGACAGCGCAGCTACCATCTGTAGACACATCCTATTACCAGTTGGATAGGTGTGCCTATACAATTTACAACTTGTCATTCCTGACAATTTGTAGGAACACTTTACAGTAACTTGTTATACTGTAATAGAATGTTTAATTAGTTTGAACGTCTCTGCTTGCCTTCCTCACACCGTTGTAATGGGACACTGCAGGCTAAGGTATGAAGAGGAATTACTTGTGTATTATTTAATATCATTCCCTCTATTGAAAGAAGCCTGTGTCAGTTTTATCTTATAAATCCTGAATAACTTTCACATGATTTTCGAGCTAAACTGCTGTGAGTGTTGTTATTAAATTAAAATTTGATAAATTACTGACAACAACATTTATGGTGAGCTGTTCCTAATTTGTACATTTTTTTAGAAGACATTGTTATTATATATTTTTTTAGATTTTAAAGTTCTTTTTAAGCTGATCAATTGTCGCTGTCAATATATCAGAGATCAATTTTAATGCAAAATTAATGCAAAAGGCATGGAGTTGTAATATTGTCCAGCAATGAAATTTGTAAGTTGACGGTGACCTTCTAGTGGTTGTGACTTAGTAAATCGGACATTTTTTCAGCTTAATTCATGGTTTTTGGTACTTAGATAATACTAAAATATGTATGATAACCTATTTACATTTATAATTCAAAGGGCCATGGGGCCACCCAAAACTATAATTGCACCAACTTCTGGCCCACTACTGTAGTGTACATAAATCCTTACCTTATACATCCCTCTCCAAATGGTTCTCATTACAGTCCGTAAAGTCCCAAAAACAGGACCACCCGGATACTGCGAGAGTCTATATAGGCACTTGCTCACTTCTACTCTTGGGAAATTTTGCCATGGCCCTCAGCCCTCCCCCCCTCCCTCTCCCTACCCATTTTGCTCTCCTCCCCCTAGCACAAACTCCCTTTTCTGTAGTTTAGTGGTTCCTTCCCCAACCCCTATATTAATTTTTGCAGAAAGAACTCTCTCCGAACTCTATTACCAATATACCTATATCCCCAGATATGTTCTGGATAGCCATCAGCCAAGTCGTGATCGGCTGAGAGGATGCTGGTACGCGCCCCATGCTTGCAGTTTCATGCAAGCAGGAAGCTTGTGACAGTCAGTAGAGGCGAGATGCAAGTAAGTAATGACGGGGTAATGAACAAAACTAATATGGCGGTTGGGGTCGGGGGAGGGAGCCCTACACTACAAGAAAAATTTTGATAAGATGTGTGGACATGCCTTTAAGAACTCCCTTAGTATTACCTACTATGTATACTTAAAGGGAAATTAATATCTAAAGAAATTTTTTAAGGGCAATCTCCACGCTCAAAATATACTGTAAAGGGGGCTCCTAGCTCACTCTCAACTGCCAAGTTTGTTTTTTACAAATGCTCAGAAATTTAACTTACAGTCCTTCGATCCCCCGGGCTCTAGTTTCCTGCTGGCCTCTGCTTGTCGAACTTCAAGCAGGCTGGGGGATTGCACCATCAGCCACGTATGGTGATTGTCACCTATGTGGCTGCCGAAATGCAGACTGCCCAAGGAACGAAGGACTAAGTAAGTACATTGCTGATCTTGTTTTAACCACAGCTTGGCATTTGGGGGTGGTAGGGGAGCCCTACAGTGGGTTTAAAAGTTTTTTTTAAGGTGGGGGGGGGGGGGGGGGGGAGATATCTTTAAAATAATACCTTTAGCTTATTATATTCCTTTAAACTATCACTGTAAATAGTTATCATGCATTTTCTTTCTTACCTACAGAATAAGCTTTTATAGGAAGGTTCACCAGGCAGCCAAAGATATCCAGAGGGGGGAGAGTGTGGGCGGAGGTCTCGCCCCTGCGTGTGCCAGAAACCTCCAGGGACAAGGAAGTCAGTCAGGGACCCGGATGGTCCCTCACTGACATTCCTCTTACCTTCACTAGAATAGCTCCGGGTCCGACACTGAACCCCCTCCGTTCCAATTCCAATGATCCATCCGAATCCGGACGATCATCCGGATTTCGGGAACCTATCGGAACTATTTTCCGAGATTTCTGAATGTACAGAGCTATTTTCAATAATTTGTGAAATAGATTTGACGACGAAAACCTTTGAAAATACGATCTGAAACTCGTATACAATCGCATTTCGAGGATTTCCGATTGTTCGAATCTATTTCAAATATCAAATAATAGCTGTGGCACATTCGAAATCTTTGCAAATGCATTCCTTTTTCGGATTTTTGGGTTTTCATATTTTCCTGAGATCAGGAAATCAGACATCTGACAAAACTAATTGGTGTTTTGCGCATCTCTACTCTTCACTTTTAAGAAATTTGTACAGCCACTGCAAGGAGAACCTACGGAGCAAGATGTAAGGTAAGGATTGTTTAACACTACACATGGGGACAGTAGTGGTTAAATTGTTCGTTTTTTGGTGGGTGGGCATGCCTTTAAAGATGTGCACTTGGAAGGTAAATCAACACAATTAAAGAGATTCCAGGTTCAAACCAACTGTTTAACAGATAAAAAATGGGTTGATAGTTATTTAGAATTGGTTTAGGCAAATTCTGTGATGCTCAATATGTTCCCTAGAAACTCAGCAAACAAAACTTCGCCATCTACCGGGCTGATCTCACATGGACTTGGCTTTATCCTGCTGTTCTCTCCAACCCGTGTCTGTTGATCCAACCATTGGGAACAAAATACATACTTGGCTGATAAAGGCCCATTGTTCAGCAGGATTTTCCCTTACATAATTTTGTTCAGCACATAAAGACAATTTTCCCTTTACAAATTATAGCTTAAATATAGAGTAGAGGCTGTAGTACACCCTAAGAAACTTCCTTTTAAGGCCTTTGACATAGATTACTCATTTATTATTAAATGTGGGAACAATAGGATATGATATATAATTATTAACCCTGCCATTTTTTGTAGTTGGTGTACAGTTTTTTACATACACACTGTATCCACACACACAAACATTCCCACTGTCGTGTATTGGCACCTTGCTTTTGTTAATTATCGAGCTTGTACCGCTTTTGCTCTTTTTATTATATACAAAAATAATGACTAATTCTCGGATACCATTGGAGGAACGCGTCACTTAAGCATTTATTTTACAGTCCAGCATAAATTACAGCAGCCTACCAGACAATACAAATAGTCAGCTGATTTCACTTGCCCCCTCTTTTTTTAGTTTTCTTTTTTGCTTCCATTTCCTGTTCTAGAAAACTTAGTGGATATGCATTGCCTTTTTAGAAACAACAACAGCAAATTAGATTCTGTTTACATACCGACTACTTAAAGGGCAATGTTCCACCCTCATACAACTTTTGCCCTATGATGAATACCCTCCCCCATCCCAACCGCTATAAAATTAATTTAAGAAGTCCCCATTTTCTTTACTTACCTTCCCCTCTCCTCCGACGCCCGCCTTCTGCTGCAAAACACGCAAAGCGGGGGCGGACCAGCAGCCTGCATTCGTGATTGGCTAGAGGCAGCCTCACGACGCGGCTGCCGCTTCTCAGAATGCTGGGGGAGAGAGGGAAGGTAAATACAGTCTTGGGACGTTTCTTAAAATAATTTTTTTGCGGTTGGGGCTGGGTAACCTATACAATTAATGGCCAAGGGGTTTTTATTGTAGGGGGAGTGATAGCAAAACTGGAGGTATGGTTAAGGAGAGGAAGGGTGAGGGATGGGGAGAATGGCTGCATTAAACGCATGCCAACCCTTCTCTCCTTAGGCAGGTATGTCGGCAGAGTCCTCTAGGCTTCTGCATCCTCCTGGGCAGGTTTTGGGACTTTGGGGGGGGGGGGACTACAGTAAAACCCTTATGGAGCTGGGATGTGAGGTTAAGTATTAAACTACACTACATGATGGGCCATTAGAGAGGGGGATTATGTTTTGGGGGTGGGACATGATTGCCCTTTAAGAAATTGTGGGGGTTTTCAAACCCTCAATTCTTGAACAGAAATAATTGCAATATTGTCACTTCTAGGGGGCAAGCCTTTGAGTTTTTGATTAGCTGTTGCATTAAGAAATATGAAAGATTCATTTCATAAATCATCCAACGCCATAGCAAATTGAGAGATGAATACAGAAAAAAGAATCTTCATGGATTGCTGACCCTCTAGCTAAAAAAACACACATAGCTAAACAAAAACTATAGAAGCAAGGAGGTGTTCCCCCCTCTGAACTGATATATATAAAGGGATAAGGTGCCTCTCTTACGTGTAATGTCCTTATATATAAGGTAGAGGGGCGCCTCACTTCGTATAATACATTAAAGTATCTGATTCCTTGCAAACCACTTCACATTTACTTCTAACCATGTCCTATTCACACCTTAATTAAAAAACCCAAACCCTACCCCCCCCCCCCCCCCAGCTAACCTTCTGTTCGTTAACCCAGTGGAAAGGAACACCAGCCTCTAATGCGGTTAAACCAATCTTTGAGGATGAGGAGAAAGACATTGTTATGAGGTGACATCAACCGCTCCAGCATTTTCCCATTGTGAAGTTTCACACTGCAAAAAAATGCCAGTCATTGTCCGTAATAAACACTGGAAGGGTTGCAGTTGGGATTTAAGAAAATATAAGAATTAATTACTTAGTGACATAACTGTAGTGATTTTTATAAGGATATATACCACTGCGCTCCCATTAATAAAATTCACACTTATGTATTAATACTTATCATATATATATGTTTTAATATATAATTAATATAATATAATCTACATATTCCTAAAATTGCAATGCCTGAATCTTGTGTTTTCCATGCCATTTCTTGTTAATTATAATTTCAATGGTCATGTTGATTAGGATGGCCGCAACTCGGAGTTTCATTCATTCCGTCCATTTTCGGATTTATGACTTGGAGAAAAACCCAAGATCCTAAAACCGAACTTACTTTCGAGGGTTTGTAGAACGTATTTCCGAGGTTTTACCGAATGTAAAGATTCTTTTCGGCAACCCTCAAAAATAAACTTTACAACGGAACACTTTCCGTTTCAGATCATATTTTTGAGGTATTGAACCTGTCAAGTTTTTTGAGGATTACCGAAAACATTGCCGACATTCGCAACCCCTCGGAAAGACTTTCCTCCTCCTCCTCCCGTTTTTTTCGTACAACACATTTTGGATGTTTTGTGGGCACTGAGGGGTTCCCTGTCGGATTAGTCTGAGCCCAGCTCTAATGTTTGATAAGTCAAGGTTCATGGACTCGGAACTTTATTCTTCTTTTCTTTAAATATCAAAATGTAAACCAAATACAGGAGCAAATTCCAAGATTAGCATCTGACAGAATTTTTTAACAGTTGGGATTTTTCACCTGTAGAGTCGATATACTTTCAAGAATTGCTATTGGGACAGAACTGGCATGAATTACCAAAACAATACAATCTTCCTTTGCTTTTTCTTCTGCATTCCATTTTACGAATCTGGTTACAAACTTTCACATTACTATGAATATTTTCAAAGTGAACCGACATTTTACAATGATAAAGCAATAGGTGATCATATAATATAAGGTTATCTATCCTTGTGGTCCATCCAACCCTTCTCCTTTCTATGTAGCTTTTATCCATAAGAATAATGCCCCCTGCCCCAGACCCTAACCCTTGGTGTTATTCTTTAAAAAAAAAAAATAATCAGGTTTGTTGATTACAGCGCTTCGTCCCCCCCGCCTCTCCACTACATCGCCGCGTCTGTGATTCTCCGCCATTACGATGCGGCTGGCTGGGCCGCCCCCTGCTGCAGTTTTCGGCAGCAGGGAGCCAGATCAATGCGCCTCTAGAAATCGAAAGGTCTGTAAGCACTGTTCTTTTTAATTTTTCAAAAAATCTTCTATATCAAAAGGTTAAAATTTCAGTGTGGACATGCCTTTAATTTGTCGCACAAAGCTCTATAATTGTGAATGTCCTGTGTGTGCCGTTGACTTTAAAAAGCTGCATCTATGACACAACTGAATGCAATCAAGAGTCCAGGTTTTCAGTGTTGATTCGCCCAACGATTCATTGTCATAAAAATGTCTTCAAATTTAGGTATAACTCGTCCTGCACGTCTGTTTGAATTTCGCGTCCTCTAGCTCGCAAACTGGGAAGGGATACGGTCCAAACAATGGAAGAAAAGAGGAAGAATCAAGAAAAAGGACAGGTTCCGCTTCTTATCAAACAATAAATAAATCATTAGTACCAGTGGTATAGGTTATCTGCAAATCATCGATAGTTTGTAGAACTAAAAAATGTGGCAACGCCTCAGTTTGCCTCTACATTCATATATAGGTTGCCAGGCGAAATTGTTTTTGCACCCTAGAACAGCTTATAATGTGTATCTGAGATTTTTTTTATTATTACAAACGGAGGAAGGTGTTAGAATACGTAACCCCCACCCACCCTCACAGTCAAATTTGATACACAAACAGCTTCCCCCCTCCCAAACCCAATACCCCTGGGAACCCTGACGCGAAGGGCCCGTGGAGTTTAAGAGGGACCTGTTAGATGCTCAACGCACTCTGGGGGTTGAATATTCCTTTCAATGGTATTTATGTTCTAATGTTCCAGGGCCACAATAAACTCCAAATGCACAGAACTATTGCTCTCCATTTAAAGGGAAACTAAAGTCTCCTGACAAACATTGCCCAGAGCACCTTCAAGAAACCAACAACACCTGTGGTCTCACCTCACCCTTAGCTGTGGCTGCGGTGATAGGGATCAGCTCCCATAAACACATTCACTGGGTAACCCGCTGAGTGTACTCCTATTTCTCACATGCTCTGTAGTGTTTCACCTGATCAAAACAAGGAAGTTGTAGCCTTGCCTTCCTAGAAGCCTGTTTCAATGTTACAAACGAAAAAAGATGATCAAATGTGATTTTCCAGGAACCCATACAAAGATATTGTTTTAATCCACTGCTTCCATCAAACCTTCATGAACCTTTGTAAAAGCATCGTCCTGCATCCTACGCTTTTTTATGGTCCTCTTTTTTTACAGGACCTTTATGGTTTTTCTAAAATTCTTATAATTTACAGTTGGGGTACAGATCCATTATACTGTGCCTAATATTATTGTAAGTTAATTGTAAAATGGTAAGTTAAATTGATGAGAAAATTGTAAAGTCCTTCAACAAAGTACAGGTAACTGCAAATTTGTGAAGTCTACCGTGGGTTCATTTTCTGGGCTGACATACCCCCTCCCCCTTGCATATTGGTGTCGCCCGGCCTTCTTTTGAGTCGTGGAACGGCTCTTAGGGATTTATCCTGGTTCGTAATAACAATTATAAGACCTCCATTAAAGGGATGGAACAATGGAAGCTTGGGTCCTATCTAAAAACACTCCAACAATCTATATATTTTTAGAAAATACTCATTAGTAAGCTTCATAGAGGAGGCATTTATTCATGTTTACATGCCGAATTCTATGTGCAGTCCCGCTTTATATAAATTGTACTTTTCAGCAAATTTTTTTTTGGGTGAAAAAAAAAAGTTTAATATAAACCCAAGCCCCAATACCTAGAGAATGTCCAAACTTCGGCAAACTCCGTCCGCTCGAGGATCCGGCAAATTTTTCCGAAAAAAATTGAAAATTCGAACATCCCGAGCGGACCCATTTAAATGGTGGGGTCGGACCAGCCACAAACATGCGTGGCCAGGTCCCTGCAGTTTTCACTAGTGTCAGTAGCCCAGTAAAAATCCTGGTTGGTTGCTGTAAAGTAATATCTGGGCTACTCCATTTGCTCCTCTTATTGTATCAGCCCCTAAGAATCAAAATGTTCTAATGGGGCATTCATTAAAAACATCTAAGCATGAAAGGGGGGATGTACAGTAGGCATAATGCCATATTGGTTTGTCATGACAAAATACGAAACAAACTCACATTCCTTTACTAATACGAGGAAGGGTCAAACGAAAACCTATGGGAAAAGCTTTTAGAACTTAATGATTCCCTGTTTGTGTTCATATTATGTGTTAATATTAATTAACCCAACTGTTCTTTTGATAATGGATTCACTTTGTATATAAGCTTTCTTAAGCAGCAATGAGAGATCTCATAAATTTTAAATGAAGTTGAACTATGGTAACAAAAATGCAGAGCCAAGAAATTACAAATGATAAAGTACTGAAGGAGGGTGCAATGAAGCTGAAATCAAGATGCTTAAAGCTCAGCCTGAACATTATTCATTACAACTGGAATAGTTGTCCAACACTTTCTACGTAAGTTTTAACTCCCATTACTGTCTGAATGAGCATACAGATCGAATAGATCAATGGAACTGTTTTTTGTTTTTATTTAACCTTTAGAAATATATACAATAAAAATCTCTGGTGTCTCATTTCATCGTGGGATCAATAATACATCGTAAGCAGCACTTACTACTCTGATGTGTTTGTGTTC
>JAACNH010002633.1:0-37035 GCA_019447015.1 Hymenochirus boettgeri
CTGTTGATAAAAGTAGAGTAAAGGAAGTATGGGGTACCCAAATGATAACGGCAATCTCAAGGTATTGCAATAAAATCAACATCTTTATTGTTGAGAACTGTGGTCCAAAAATGACTTTAGGTAAATTGAGGAAAATTGATAGGAATTGCTCTCCTGAGAATTTTTGCAATTTATTTCCATTGTTTATTTTGCATAGTTTTGAAGATATTTACATTTTTGTGTGTGATATGGCAGCAACATCACCAGGTCCCCTGCACTTCCTGCTCTGAAACTGTCAATCTGTCCTGTGTCTCCTCCTCCTCTTTGCAGCCCCCCTGGTCCCTCCCACTCATGGATCTCATGGTCCCCCCAGTTACAGGCCTCCCATGGCCCATTATCTTAAAGCCCCATGTGGCCCCGCCCACTCGTGGGTGCTGTGGCCTCGCCCACTTGCGGGTGCCGTGGCCCCGCCAACTTGTGGGTGTCTAAGCCACACCCACTCGCGGGTGCCGTGGGTTACTCACCCCCCCCCAAAAGCTCTGTGGACAGGGCCGTCTCGTTAATGAGGCGTATTGAGCAACTTGTGCAGAGCGGCACCCTGTCTGTGCCCCAGGGAAGCGCCAGTTTGCAATAGCGGGGAAGAAAAAAATGTCAGGAAGTGCCCGGGAACTACTTACACACTGAAAGCAGCCAGAGCTCCTCCCCCAGCACATTCTATTTCCCTTATTGGCTCCCCTGCTCCCGGGTGTTTGAAGGGGGGGCGGAGCATGTCCTTGTGGAAGACTGGAGAGAGGGATCTGTTCCCTAGGCTAATTTCTAACTGATCTGGTCGGTCAGCAGCCAGCAGGAAATCAGATAAAGATAAGTGTGCTATACAGTCAGCCAACTGTCTTTCTCTTGTACATAAAGAGAAGGGCAGTCTATAATGCAGCAATAAGAATATAGAATGTAAGCAATATGAATTTCATTGTATGTATGTTAATATTTGATTTATTTTGTATGTATAATAATGTTTGTCATTAGTTTCTCTTGACATAGAGTAGATCAGCAAAGCCATATTAAGTCCTCCACCTAGAAACAGGAGATTAAACTGATCGTAACATTGAACAAATGTGCAGTTTTACCTGTCAACGTTCCAGCAATGTTTTCAGATAGATCATTCTTTGCAATCAACATTAAAGGGCATGTCCACCCCCAAACCTATATTTTATTTATGCATATAGATAATCACCGGGCACACCAGTCTTAGGTGCAAAACCAAATTAATTAGTGATGTTTCAGACAAACATGAAGAAGGGACCGCGCATGATCCCGAAACGTCACTAATAAATTTGGTTTTGCACCTAAGACTGGTGTGCCCGGTGATTATCTATATGCATATATGGACTGCTGGCTACAGTGAGTGGAGCACCCAGCATATGAATACATTTGCAGTGTTACTGCTTGAACTGGTTTAGGAGTGCAGAGTCCTACTCTATACAGTGTATATTTTATTTACCGGTATGTTAATGGTCTCCAAACTTCACTTCTGTTCTTACCTAATGGTAGGTTTAGCTTCCTCTGCAGCTATTACGAGCAAGTGCAGCAACAGCAGAGGCTGCTTTTGTAATAGTTGTCATCCATTGGCTGTGACATCACTGTCATGGCTTTGACTGGCGGCTATTACCCAGACTATAACAAAATTTAACATAAATATAAAATCTGAATTTGTTTAAGGATATAATTCTGATCACAAACTGATCAGCCCTGGCAGTGGTCAGTTCATTGGGATGTAAGCGGCAGTGGTTGGTTCACTGGAATGTAAGTGGCAGTGGTCAGTAAATAGGAGGTAAGTGGCAGTGGCCGGTTCACTAGAAGGTAAGTAGCAGTGGTCATTATATGGGAGATAAGTGGCAGTGGTTGTTACATTGGGAGGTAAGTGGCAGTAGTCAGTACATGGGAGGTAAGTGGCAGTGGTTGTTACATTGGGAGATAAGTGGCAGTGGTCGGTACATTAGTATGCAAGTGGCAGTGGTCGGTAAATTATTATTATTATTGTGGATTTATAATTACATGTATACATTCACATCAGGCCCTGCCCAGAAGAGCTTACAATCTAATCACTTTATGTACACATACAACCTATTAATATGTATTTATGCTTGATTGTGGGGGAAACCGGAGTGCCTGGAGGAAACCCACGCAAGAACGGGGAGAACATACAAACCCCTTTCAGATATGTTCAGGTGGAATCGAACTCAGACTTTAGTGCTGCAGGAGCAAATGCTAACCACTGAGCCACCATGCTGCCCATTAGGAGGTAAGTGACAGTGGTCGGTATTGAGAGGTAAGTGTCAGTGGTTGTTACATTGGGAGGTAGTGGCAGTAGTCGTCATGGAGGTAAGGCAGTGGTCGGTACATTAGGATGCAAGTGGCAGTGGTTGGTACATTAGGAGGTAAGTGGCAGTGGTTGATAATGGAGGTAAGTGCCAGTGGTCATGACATTAGGAGGTAAGTGTCAGTGGTCAGTACATTAAGAGGTAATTGGCGGCGGTCGGTAACATGAGGTAAGTGTCAGTGGTCGGTACATTAGGAGTTTTAGTGGCAGCGATCGGTACATTAGGAGGTAAGTGGCAGTGATCGGTACATGGTAGTAGTGGCGTGTCGGTACATGGGAGGTAAGTGGCAGTGGTCGGTACATTAGGAGGTAACTGTCTGTCAGCGGTCGTACATGGGAGATATGTCAGTGGTCAGTAATTGGAGGTAAGTGTCAGTGGTTGGTACATGGAGGTAAGTGGCAGTTGTTGGTACATTAGGAGGTAAGTGGCAGTAATTGATTCATGGTAGAAAAGTGGTAGTGGTCGGTACATGGGAGTAAGTGGTCAGTACATTAGGAGGTACATGGGAGGTAGTGGCAGTGGTCGGTACTTAGGAGGTAATTGGAAGTGGTCAGTACATGGAAGGTAAGTGGCTGTGGTTGGTACATTAGGAGCTAAGTGACAGTGGTCGATTCAGGAGTAATGGCAGTGGCCGGTACATGGGAGGTAAGTGGCAGTGGTCGGTACATTAGGAGGTAAGTGTCAGTGGTCGTATATTAAGAGGTAATTGGCAGCATTCGGTACATGGGAGGTGTCAGTGGTCGGTGCATTAGGAGTTTAGTTGGCAGCGGTCGGTACATGGAGGTAAAGGCAGTGAAGTTCAGGGAGTCTCCCTAATATTAATGGCAATCCCTGACTCCCTGAAATAATTTACAATCTCCCTGAAATGTGTTGTTATGAAGCGGCATTTTGTCGGTACATTGGGAGTTAAACACAGTGGTCAGAACATTAGGAGGAAAGTGGCTGTGGTCGGTACATTAGGAGGTAGCAGCAGTGGTCGGTACATTAGGAGGAAAGTGGCTGTGGTCGGTACATGGGAGGTAAGTGGCAGTGGTCAGTACATTAGGAGGTAGTGGCAGCTGTCGGTACATTAGGAGGTTAGCGACAGTGGTCGTACATTAGGAGGTAAGTGACAGTGGTTGGTACATTAGGAGTTAATGGCAGTGGTTGGTACATGGATGTAGGTCAGTGGTCAGTACATTAGGTGGCAAGTGGCAGTGGTTGTTACTGGGAGGTAAGGGGCATTGGTCGGTACATTAGAGGTAAGCGGCAGTGGTCGGTACTTAGGAGGTAAGTGGCATGGTCAGTACATGGGAGGTAAGTGGCATTGATCGGTATATTAGGAGGTAAGTGGCAATCGTTGGTTCATGGGAGGTAAGTATAGTATATTTTGAGGTTGAATAAAGCTATGTCTTCATATTCAAACTCCCCAATCCCCTTATTAATTTAGTTGCCCTTCTTTAAAACAATCTCAATTTCCAAGTATCCTTTTTGTACACAAGATTCCATAATTGCACTGCATATTCCAAATGTGGCCTTATCAATGCTTTGTAAAGAGGGAGAATGACATTTTTCTCCCTTGAATCCATACCTCTTTTTACAAGACAATACCATGCTGGATATATCAACTTTAAACAGGGTCCATGGAGTGGTAACAGGTAAGTTGTGAGTTGCTCCTTGTAACATCCATGCCACAATCGGTAATAACAGATATATGTTTGATGGGAGACACACTCAAAAGGATTTATAACATTAATAATTTAGTAGGTGCTGAAACAACCACGTACACAACGTTTCGTGGGGTCCAACCCCCTTCCTCAATGATGATGGTGCAGCTGTTTTGAGGGGGTTGAGGAGATTTTAAACTAGGTATGGGGGAGAGGGTACGTTGAACTACACTGGAGTAGATAGAGAATTTAGGGATCAGGGGGCTAATGACACAACGGAGGAGGAGACGGGGACGGCATAGAGGATAAGGAGGAAACTGGGGAACTAGAACATAATCTTTAAGGAAAGGTATGATGTGATCGGTATAGCAGAAACATGGCTAAATGATCAAATGAACAGCCGGCACTGCGTCCGTGATTGGCTGTCTCTCACGCTAATCACAGACGCGCTGCCAATCCCGCCCCTGCTTGCAGTTCCTGCAAGCAGAGGGCCGGGGCAGTGCGTGAAGGATAGAGGTAAGGTAAGTAACTATCTGGGGAGTTTCTGGCAATACCATTAATGCGGGTGGGGCTGGGGGAGCTTATTTGCTTCGCGAGGATCGCTTCTAACCATTAGCACCCAGCGATTTATATAAGATAAGGTGCGCGGGATTCCAGACCAATACTGCATCTATAAGTAATAATATTTACCTCCCATATCACATTATCTTATAATATATAATCACATTATATTATATCATTATTTATTATACCATTATATCATTATTATACATTGTATTATATGATTAGATTATAGCATAAGAATTGAGCAAACTTCCTGGGCACACTGCATTCAATCAAATTATTTTATTTTCGAGTTCGACGTCATCAGGACAAACAATAAGTGCAAGTGCAAGTGCATTTCTTATACAACCCAATCATGTGATTGTGCCACACCCTCTCAGTCAATATACCTATTCATTACACATATCTGTTGTATTCAATTAGATCACTGGACTTGAAGTTTAGTTCTTGAGACGTTTCGCTAGTCACCGACTGGCTTTCTCAATTCAGAATCTTGTGGCAATTATGTACCCTGGAAAATCCCAATTAGCTTATCACAGCCAGGTGTTAGGTGTGATTGATAGTGGCTAAGAGGTGTTAATGAACGCCCAGAGTAAGGTGTCAAAACGCATTGTACATGGCAGACAGATGGTGTCGAACCCCCCCACCTCTATTTAGGCTTGGTTTCTTTATTTTCACATAATGGCCTCCTTAACACCTCTCTTGAACCAGTCATTCCTTTGCCAATATGTTAACATTACAATCTTCAAAGGTATGTCCTTTATCCTTAAGATGCAGGTACACGGCTGAGTCCTGACCCGAGGAATTGGCTCTTCTGTGCTGGGCCATACGTTGATGCAGGGAGGTGCAGTAGAGCAAAGGGATTTAAGGTTAAAAGCAGGGTATCGAGTATGATTCTTTGTTTGATGGGAAAGCCACACTTCATGCCCCGCTCGCCACGTCCCCTTCTCACCCTGCCTGGAAGCCTGAAAGGGCAGGTTGTGTCTGCCCTATGGACTGAAGTATAGGGGTTGCATGTTCTCTTTTAGAGGAGAGTGAGATGATCCGAGCTGCCGAGTTTAAGATAGACTGGAGAGGAGAGAGATGAGAGGCCAGAGTCCAAGAAGCAGTAGAATGTTACAGTAGTCGAGACGGGAGGATTATATTATCATTACAATAATCTACCCCTGCTATGGACCCTAATTGGCGGAACAGTCTGATAATAGTAGTCGCGCTGATTATAACACGGAAGTCATCCCCTATGAAGTTTCTTCACCTCCCGGCCCCGAGATAGCCGCTATTGAACATTACGCGCCTTCCTCATTCCTGTGTTGCGTCTCGCTCCTTCCGCATGCTGGCTGTATGAAGACCAGGAACGAGGCTGCATCCGCTATCAGGTTAAGATGGGGCGGGGGGGAGCGGGAGACAGAACTTTTCTCCTTCTGCATGCAGGACTGTTTCAATAGGAGTGAGGCAGCATCCAATGTCAGGGTAAGATGAGAGGGGGGGAGGAGAGTACTTTTTTTTACCTGTATTAAGAAAGGGGGGGGGGTGAGGATAGGAGAGATAGAGGGAGAAAGGATTTTTGGGGAGGTGCATTAAAGGTGTCTGTGTGTCTCAGGTAACTGCATTTAAGGGGTAGATTTAATGAATATGTACCCCCTACTGTAAATTAGTAGGATATTAAAAGACACCTCGGAGTTTTCGTGCCTGCGGCCTCGTGCTTTTATATGGTCATGGAACTCCTTGGTGACTTCTAATATCCTTATAATTTACAGTAGGGGGTACATTATCCACTATTTATTGTATGATTATATGATTACATTATTATAACATTATTATATTATCATTACATTATTGTATAATTATATCATTACATTATTGTATGATTATATCATTATTATATGAATTAACATTTAACTTATTGTATGTCTATGATTACATTATAACTTATTACTTACTGTATGTTATATGATTACATATATTATAATAACATTATTATATATGTTACATTATTATTACATTAATGTATTGTAATAACATTATTACATTTCTATGTTATTACAGTAACCCAGCCTAGTGCTTGCTCTATTCTCCTGCCATCTTGAAGGCATCAAGTGAACGCAATATTCGTTATGGCCCCAATCCACCAATCACACGAGAGAAGAGGGGGACCCGGTGAATAATTTCTATGTTCGGTCTATTAACTTTCCCCGATGCTGTAACAAGTGGGAAAATATTGAAAGAATGGAACTGCAGACAGAGAAAGTATCGTGAGAGCCACTGGTGGTGACGCAATCTGGGGGCGGTGGCTCTCGGAGGAGGAGGTTCTACTGTTTCCCTCATTTCCGTCTGGAAGTCAGAGTTTGTGTTGCAACTGGTTAACCCGCCTCCCTCTGTCCGTGCCATTACCGCCTTGTCTCCTTGGTTACCGGCCTGGCGGAGATGGTGAGACCGGGAGAGCCGGAGAACTGAACCTTGTTCCTGGTGAGAAACTAAAGTGAGCGGTTGGTTTAGGGCCCTGCAGGGAATGCTGGGAGTTGTAGTTTCCAAACATCTAGATCACAGGTTGGGGATCCGGTAGTGAGAGGCAGGTGAATGGTGGGAATAAACTGATCTTGCTGCAAGGCCAAGTACCAGTCATTATAATGCAGTCAGTGCTCATTTATGTGGCCCCTGGCACTGCAGATACTGGCATGCTGGGAGATGTAGTTTCTAACATCTGGCATGCTGGGAGATGTAGTTTCTAACACTGCATGCTGGGAGATGTATTTCTAAACATCTCGGCAGTTTGATTTAGTTTTCTAAACATTTGGCATGCTGGGAGTTGTAGTTTTCTAAACATCTGGCATGCTGGAGATGTCGTTTCTAGACATCCGGCGTGCTGGGAGGTGGTTGTTTCTAGACATCCGGCGTGCTGGAGATGTCGTTTCTAGACATCTCGGCGTGGGGGAGATGTCGTTTCTAGACATCCGCGTGCTGGGAGACGTTGTTTCTAGACATCCGGTGTGCTGTTTCTAGACATCCATGTGGCTGGGAGATGTAGTTTCTAGACATTCGGCATGCTGGAACATGTAGCTTCTAGACATCTGGCATGCCAATGTTGACATCGGTGATATAGTAACATAGTAATTGAGGTTGAATAAAGACATACGTCCATCAAGTCCAACCTATTCACTTAACCCTTCCTAACATTTGATCCATATAATGGGTGCTTATGTATGTATCCATGCTGAGTGTCAGATGGCAATGGACCTTTTTATTATTAATAATGGACCCCTCCTTTATGAATATACGGCTACAACCATTTATCTAAGAATGCAGTTGTGGTCTTGTGCTTTATCTTGTCATGGAACCTCGGATTTCCTTGAAACATATTTTACGGACGTCATTTTATCATTTTCCGGTTATTTGGGCAGAAATATAGTTAGTCGCATTTTTGTAGAGGCGTGGGCTAATACAGAGGAGCCTTAAGGATCTTAACTTCTATATAATCTATACACACAACATTTAAACTTGCGCCTATTTAAAGGGTATGTCCACCCCATAAACTTATTTTTAATATGCTGCTCCCCCTGGTCCCCCAGCCCCAACCGCACAAATATTTTTTTCAGAAAGCCCCCCAAACTCTTACCCCCCCTCGTTCCTCCTGCCTCGCACTGCCGGCCCTCTGCTTGCGAATCACAAGGGGCGGGACCGGCAGTCGCGTCTGTGATTGGCTGAGCGGCAGCCATCACACGACGCGGCTGCCGGTCATTCAGTACAGCGGAGGAAAGTGGAGAGGTAAGTAAGAGTTTGGAGCTTTTTGAAAAAAAAAATATGCGGTTGGGGCTGGGGGACATGGGGGAGCAGCATATTAAGGGGGATTGACGCTAGGGGAGGGATATAAACGGGAGGAGGGAGGGGGGAGAAGGGCTGCAGTGCGCATGGCAAAATCTACCGGAGGCAAGATAGCAGCAGAGCCCTGCTATCCTCCTGGTGTTAGTTTTGGGACTTTGGGGGGGGGGTTTACAGGAGAACCCTATGGAGCTGGGATGTGAGGTAAGGATTAAACTACACTACATGGTGGGGCCAGTATTTGCGGGATTATAGTTTTGGGGGGTGGACATGCCCTTTAAATATTGTATATCATCATATATTGAATGTAATCATATGAAATGCGTAGTGATGCCATTCGTTTATTGTTACCCAAATATTTCTGTTCTGTTACATTTGTTAAGGTTGCCATACACAGGACCAATGGAATTTACCCAATATTGGCATTTGTAGGGACCATGAGGTCGACGAAACAACCGTAGTCCGCATTACGGTTGGTCGGTATCCGCTCCCTTTACTTAATGTAAAGGAGCCAATACTATCAGCCCATGTATAACCACATGCAGACCATATCCCATACCGTGTATGGGCATTGGTCGGTCCATGTGTGCGTTTGTCATTGCATTGTCCAACGGATACCAATGTGATCTGTGGGCACAATGTGATGGAAATCACGTGTATGGCCACCTTTAGTGTATGATTCAAACAATAACAAAACAGGAGAATTTTTTTCAGTTTTCTTAAAGAATTGTTTTTTATATACTCTGCATTTAGGATAAATATGAAACAATATAAATAAGCATTTGACTGTCAGGTAACATTCTCTTGGTATTTATAACCAAGTTAAGGTGATATAAGAGCTTATCTGTTTAGGCTTCTGATACTCAGTATACTTTGATTATTGTTGATCGTATATACTTTAGGTCTTTACCTACACAGTCATTTTTGTAGTAGATACTGTTTATACTCATTCTTCTGCCATGTGTATGCATATCTTTAATTACACAGCACCGCTCATGTACAATTGAACAATACATGTATGAGTACAGAAGCGAATAAGAACTTGGTAAATAAAGGCTACACTTTCACGTGTATAGCATGTAAGTAGGATTAAGTGCGGTAACTGTATAATGGGGAATACGGAGTACCCTGCCACAGAGACAATTCTAAAACCACACTGTAAAAAATCACTGTCCAAAGGTTTTTTGTTTTTATGCGTTGATATTGGTTATATTATTTCCTCTGTGACCAAATAATAACACAATCACCACCTCAAAGAGAGTTATACTCGCCTCCACTGTCCTCACCCCTGGATTCTTTTTAGAACTAAAGTGCTCTGGTTACACTGTTCACTTTTGTGATGTAGAGTGTGTCTTCTCATTGGCCTATTTACCATTGTAGTTCTAAGGATAAACCAGGGGTGAGGACTTAGCGATTTGGGTTCTATTCATCTTTCACTGGGGGTGAGTAAAAGTTTAAACATCACCAAGTGGTGTATAATTTAGGCAGAACTTCAGTTTGTCAACAATATAAATAGAAGGAATAAACTATACAAATTAGTGAACCAAGCGTAAATCTCTTATTTAGTAAAAAGACCTTTATATCTGTTTAATAAAAATACTGGGTTATTCAATAAAAGTTCTTATCATTAGAAATGTTGCTAATTTTGCCCCAACCAATCAGATGTTAGCTTCAAATCTTAAATTAGATCTGATTGGTTGGGGCACTGTTAGCACCATTTTTGACAATAAGAACTTTTATTGAATCTCCCTGATAGGGTTTTACCTTTTGTTCATCTATTTCAGTGCAACATTTTGTTAATGCTTTTCAATTGTCTCAGGGTCCATCTTACATTCGACATTTAGACTTAAACGTTGCAGTTCTGTTAGTATGTGTATATAAACTTCCTGGCTAACTTCTAAATTGTTGTTTGCAGATGTGACCCAAGGGGTGTTGGACTTTGATGTCAAGACATTTTGGCCACAACGTTGAGGGTTACCAAGTCCTCCTTTGAATGCCCAGTAAAACCTGCAAAGGATTTATAAGACTACGTGGAATTGAGTACCATCTTATCACATGATCAGACAACCCCGCTGCTCAGAGCTAGACTCCAATCACGTTAAACCGAAAAAGGGGCGCCAGCCAGGCTGCAAACAAGCATCCCCACTCACTCGGACGTGGTCCTCCGTCACCTACCCGTGAGGTGATGACTTATGGCCCCTAGGCCAAGGCTTGTTTGAAGTAGAATTGCTAGGCCTGTGCACCGTACAGCAGTATTTGCGAACTTGACTAAACCCACCTGAGAAACCCCGAGAGAATTTGGAAGTCAACAAAAAACAAGACTCCCAACCATTCCCAAATCAGAACACCAAAACATGAAAAGAGAAGACTCCAATCATCACATATGCAGCTACCTGGGTACCACACACCGCTCCCTTAGTGTCTATAGGAGCTTGAACAAAAACTGCACGAGCTCCTATACGCCCTTCATCGTTAATACAGGTAAATATCGGAATGTTTGTGGAGCAACTTATTCTTTTTTGGCTTTCATTTTCTTTTGGAAACTTAAGCTTTGTTGCTTATTTTTTCTGTACTGAGGAGCCGAGTGGACACTAGATTAAACCGTCCAAATCTGCTTACAATGGCCTGCTCTGTCCTTGAGCAAATCATAAATGCCTAATTGGTAGCAACCTTACACCCACAGAGGATGCATTCGGGTATCTGCAGAACATGTAAAGCCGGAGCCATCCAACCAAATATTTTTGACACCGGGGACGCCTCGTATTATTTGGAGATCAGGACCCGTGATGGGCCGACGTTTGGGCTGCTGCTAAAGGTGTAAACAAAAGGCAGCACGGCTCGGGGTTTTATGTGGAAATGGGACACATTTTATTGCAGCAATCGTTGGTGAGAATGGCACAACCATTAGGGGGATGACCTTCGGAACACGTCTGACAGGCCCCGGGGGGACATTGGCTGGCCCCAGGGAGTTATGTAGGACTACAACTGGCTTACTAAGTTGAGTCCTAAAGAGTGGTTTGCGAGGCATCGCGACTGGATATTCATTTGAAAATATACCATGACACCCTGATGAAGAGAACACTTTTGACAAGCATCCTAAGAGGATTTTTCGCCCAATGATCTGCCGGGTGAGCCACTAAACATCTAAACCAGTGTGTTATTTACCCAACTATGAAAAAATAATAGCCTTGGTGGGTGCTGGCTGGACTACGGCTTAAAAACATTATGGAGTAGAAGAAACTAGAAAAACAAAAAATAGAGATCCGTGCGGCGGACTAAAATTCTTAGTAATTATGGTAGGAAAGACCTACATTACTGTGATCCGAAATACTTTCCAATTGCGTTGTGGGAGTCAGGAGGAATTTTCCTCCCCTTTTAGCTGGGTTTTTTGGCCTTCTCTGGATCAACTTGTTAGGTATGGTTAAGGAATAAAGGTTGGACAAGATGGACGTATGCTTTATCAACCTCCAGTGTTACTAGAGACAAGCCCAGTGGTCATATCCTACATATAAACCCGGTGGGATGCGTTCAGTGACCAACTGTAACAAGTTGTGCCATAGCTAAGGACTGAGCATGTGCGAACATAATGGTTGGGGGGGTAAGCTTTAACCACAGCAGATGGATGTTTTCATTGAAATCTGACACATAATTGTCTGTGTAATGGCAGTTTGGAATGTGCTGTTTCAGTAGTGTGAAATAGCCTATGGCTAACAGTATGTTGCTAAGGGTAATCCCTGCAACAGTAATTTCCTTAAAAATCTCTTTATTTTCATGTCATTTAGGTACATTGAAAAATCTGCAGAAGAGATGGACGATGAGGTGGAGTATGACCTGGATGAAGAGGATTACATTTGGCTTGACGTAATGAATGAGCGTCGGAAGACTGAAGGTGTGGAATTGCATCCCACAAGATATCTTTGAGTATTTAATGATAGACTGGAAAGGAGTCTTATTTGAGAGTCATAATAAAGGCGACCCCAATGGTTCGATGAGGATGCCTGTTTTGCTGGTATTTGCAATGATGGGGATTGTCGGATAGCAATTTCTATTGTCTGTGCATGTGTAACCTGGCTCTACACCAGAGTGCTATTGGCGTCCCATACAACCTGAAGGACAATGGCTTTGCAGAAGAGCCTTCAGTCCACCTTCTCGAGCTGTGGATTGTGCAGTGCCCAAAGGTGGGGTTCAGCAGACAAGAATGGGGCTGTGGGGCACACGTAGTTGGGGTTTGTCCCTTGGATGTCCTGAAGTTTGTTTTGCAAACAGTCTCCTAGAACCTATAGACAGCATTGAACAATCCCACCAGCAAGGTGGAAGTTGATATGTTACATTTGCAAACAGCGTGGATTTGGAGCTTGCATCCGGTGCCACAAAGCAAACAAAACATCCATGGCCACAAAGCAGCCTTCCGGTTACATGTGCTCAGCAAGCGGGCCTGTACATGAAAATGGAACCTTTGCGAGAGACTGGAGCTAACGGCACATCTTCAGTGTCCGAAAGACTGCTTATTGTGATATTCACACACCCCCTGGCTCCGTCTGTAAGCTCCCCGCTCTTTCCCACATGTGGAGGAGGAGGAGGAGGAGGATGATGGGAAAGGATGGAGTTTGGAAAAAGTAAAAAAAAAAAGCAAATCCAATCAAGGAATAAATGAGAAAGCACGAAGGATCCTGCCGAGAAAGAGGCTGCAGCCCGTTGTGTCTGTTCCTTGTAAATTGTTTTAGTTGTATTACCTTACTTAGCCTGTGTGCATTTGATGTTATCACAGACTGTAAGTAAAATGATTAAGATGTAAAATCTTTTACTGTAATATCAAAAATCATGTGGGCTGTGTAAAGGAGAATTGAGCCTAAATATACTCGTCTTTTTAAGCAATTTGTAAACTCCTATGTATCCTCCAATCCCAACCTGTTACCAACCACCTGTTGGAGGACATATTATTGAACAGACAATTAACCTTATTGGATACAAACTCTTCAGGCAACAGATACGTTTACAAACAACTTACAAGGACACACAATATACAGGGTTCATATTTAAGTGGTGCACCATAGTAGGAACTACTCGATTCTTCACATGTGGGGAACTGTTTATGTTTTAATTATAAATCAGTGCCGAGTATAAATAGAGGCTGGTTTAAACTAGTATAAAATGGTACTGTTAATTGTAATTAAAAACTGGGTTCTTGTGTAAAGGAAGTGCACTGTTCTGCTTTGTGCCAGAACCCACAGAGTAACCACTGTGTGCTATGGCTACCCATAAATCATTCCATAAAACATGATCTGGTAAAATTGGTGGCAGCAGAGTTGTAATACTATTTATTCTCCCTGTTTCTCTGTATTAAGCTATGAAGGCTGCTAGACGAAGTATTGATTTTAAATCCTCCTGTCCTTGTCCCTGCAAATGTAATGCCCCAATAGACTCGGTAGCTCTACCAGGCCCAATTGCCAAACCTTTTTTTAAACCTGATCCATTGATGGGAACTAGGAGTGGACAGATTGACTAGAACAATTTGAATTGGGCAGCCACTATTAAAGGACTGTCCAGTCCTCTTTCCAAAAACTGATATATGTAGAATAACCCCCCAAAACCTTAAAGGAGAACTAAACCCATTTTTTATCTCCAGAATCCGAAAACAAATCCCCTAAAAACACCAATAAACTAATAAATGCCACTTTAGTAAACTCTGTTAAAGTAAATCAAACCTGTTAAACTGGATGAAGTATCTGCAGTGTCAGAGCACACCTCCTGACCTCAGTCACATGCTTCCTTGCTTATCTTTCCTGTAAAAGGTTGGCTAGAGATTATTAATGGGTGTGACCACTGTAACAAGTTTGTGCCATAGCTAAGGACTGAGCATGTGCAGAACATAATGGTTGTTGACCAAACTGTGTGATACTAGAATGCTGAGTAAAAGACAAACCATATGTTATTTAGGTAAATTTCCCAGCGCCTGTATCAAAATGAGAGGCAAGACACAGATTACCTGGTTTTATTAAGGTGTCCTGACTTCTGGTTCAGTTTGTTCTGTGGCTTGTGCCTTTAACTTTGTTTTAGTCCAATTTACAAATCACTTCCACACAGAGATATATCTTACACTGCTCCTCCTCGCTGCACTGCCGCGCTCTGCACTTCCGGTAGGCAGTCATTGTCGGCCGTGACTGTGAGTCCACGGTCAATCACTGACTGCCATTCCCGGAGTCTCCACTGCGGCTGCTCAAGACCCAAAAAGACAGCGCAGCCACAGTGGAGACTGGAGAAGAACGCGTGGAGCGAGGAGCTTGTGGTATAATAACTCTGTGTGGGAGCTGTTTGTAAATTGGTGACTAAAACGAAGTTAAGGTTTTGGGGGGTTATCTACATATATCAGTTTTTGGAAAGAGGGGTGGACAGTCCCTTTAATGGTTGGATTAAGTCCTTAGCCTTTTGCTTAGTGGTAAAGCCAGGCAGGTATACCAAGGATTTAATACGAATTAAAAGCAGTTTATCAGTTATTAAAAAGTGCTCAAGCAAGTTTTTAATTAGATCTGTATGAAAGAGGATATAAAGGAGAATAGTTTGCATGTCTCCACCCATTACTCTAGGTAACCTGGAAATAAGAAATATTTGTTTGTATGTAAGATTATGCAATCTTGTATGTAAGATTATGCAATCTAGATTGCAGGATTACATCCTGCAATCTAGGAGGAAATATAATTAAACCATCATTGTAAATAAACACAGATAAAGGTCATTATTTTACATTTTTGTATATTTTATTGTATGTTTAGATTTATTTACAACATGTACAACATTATAATACAAACAGATATAAAACATTGACAGAAATATAAATAATCACATTAATAAATATATAGGCTGTCACTATTCCGTTATTAGCAGTCTGACTTATCGGAAAGTATTTCTTGGATGATTTTCCCTTTGAATAGTTTTATAGGACTTTTTTGGTAACTTCATATTTGACTTTGACTTTGGATTTGGTCATTTACTTCTTTCTTGGTGGTTTGGGTGATTTACTTTTCTCCCCCTTTTGTCCTTTTGTTGAGGTTTCGGAGTCCGACTTCTCCCCCTTTTGTCCTTTTCTTTGGATTTCGGTGTCCAACAGGAACAATGGCTGGATACAATGGCAACAGGACACAATGGGGATAACAATGGCAACAGGACCAATGGCTGGATACAATGGCAACAGGAACAAGGGCGGATACAATGGCAACAGGACAATGGTGGATACAATGGCACAACAAGGGAAATGGAAGGTACAATGGAAACAGGCACAAGGGCTGGATACACGGCAACAGGCACAAGGCTGGATACAATGGAAACAGGAGCAATGGCTGGATCAATGGCAACAGGCCCCAGCAATGGGGCTGGATACATGGCAACAGGACAATGGCTGGATTACAATGGCAACAGGAACAATGGCGGCTGATACAATGGCAACAGGAAACAAGGATGGTACAAACCAATGGATGTACAATGCAACAGGAGCATCTGAGGGACAATGCGGATACAATGGCAACAGGAGCAATGGGCAACAGGAGCAATGGGCTGGGAGGACAAGGGCAAAAAAGGAACAATGGCAAACAGGAACAATGGTGGATACAATGGCAACAGGAGCAATGGCTGGATGACAATGGCAACAGGCAGAGCAATGGCGCGATACAATGGCAACAGGAGCAATCGGCTGGACAATGGACAGACAATGGCAACAGGAAGCAATGGCTGGATACAATGGCAACAGGAACAATGGTGGCTACAATGGCAAACAGGAAGCAATGGCCTGGATACAATGGCAACAGGAGCAATGGTGGACCAATGGCAACAGGCAAAAGCAATGGCTGGATACAATGGCAACAGGAACAATGGCTTATACAATGGCAACCGGAACAATGGCAACAGGGATACAATGGCTGGATTACAATGGAACGGGAACAATGGCTGGATACAATGGCAACAGGAGCAATGGGCTAGGGATACAATGGCAACAGGTAGGCAATGGCTGGATACAATGGCAACAGGAGCAATGGCTGGATTACAATGGCAACAGGAGCAATGGCTGGATACAATGGCAACAGGAGCAATGCTGGATACAATGGCACACAGGAGCAAGGCTGGATACAATGGCACAGGAGCAATGGCGGATACAATGGCAACAGGAGCAATGGCTGGATACAATGGCAACAGGAAAGAGCAATGGCTGGATACAAGCGGCAACAGGAAGCAATGGCTGGGATACCAATGGCAACAGGAAGCAATGGCTGGATACAATGGGCAAACAGGAAAGCAATGGCTGGAGACAATGGCAAACAGGAACAAGTGGCTGGATACAATGGCAACAGGACAATGGATGGATAAATGCAACAGGAACAATGGCTGGATACAAATGGCAACAGAGCAAGGGCTGGCATACAATGGCAAACAGGAGCAATGGCTGGATACAAATGGCAACAAAGGAGCAATGGCTGGATACAATGGGAACAGGAGCAATGTGGAACAGGGGCAACCAGGAGCAATGGTTGGATACAATGCAACAGGAGCAAGGTGGATACAATGGCAACAGGAAGAATGGCGATACAATGGCAACAGGAAACAATGGCTGGATACAATGGCAACAGGAGCAATGGGCTGGATACAATGGCAACAGGAACAATGGCTGGATACAATGGCAAAGAACAATGGCTGGATACAATGGCAAACAGGCGATGGCTGGATACAATGGCAACAGGAACAATGGTGGATACAAGGCCGAAACAATGGAAGCAATGGCTGGATACAGGCAACAGGAAACAATGGCTGGATACAATGGCAAACAGGCAGCAATGGACTGGATACAATGGCAAAAGGACAATGGCTGGATTACAATGGCAACAGGAACAATGGACTGGATTACAATGGCAAAGGAGCAAATGGCTGGATACAATGGCACACGGAAAAATGCGCAATGCAAAGGCAATGCTGGACACAATGGCAACAGGAGCAATGGCTGGGATCCATGGCAACAGGGAAGCAATGGTGGATACAATGGCAACAGGAACAATGGCTGGATACAATGGCAACAGGAGCCAATGGATGGATTACAATGGCAACAGGAGCAATGGTGGAATACAATGGCAACGGAGCAAGGTGGAATAATGGAAACAGGGCAATGGCTGGATACACATGGCAACAGGAGCAAGGTGGATACTGGCAACAGGAGCAGCAATGGCTGGAACAATGGCAACAGGAGCAATGGCTGGATACAATGGCAACAGGAGCAATGGCTGGGGATACAATGGCAACAGGAAGCAATGGCTGGATACAATGGGCAACAGGAGCAGCAATGGCTGGATTAACAAGGGCAAAGCCGGAGCAATGGCTGGATACAATGGCAACAGGAGCAATGGCTGGATACAATGGCAACAGGAGCAATGGTGGATAACAATGGCAAACAGGGAGGCAATGGGATCAATGGCAACAGAACAATGGCAACAGGAGCAAGGCTGGATACAATGGCAACAGGGGAACAATGGGCTGGAATACAATGGCAACGGATACAAGGTGGCAAACAGAGAAAGTGGCGATACAATGGCAACAGAACAATGGACAGGAGCAATGGTGGATACAATGGCAACAGAACAATGGGTGCGAAAATGGCAACAGGAACAATGGCGGAAACAGGAGCAATGGCTGGATACAATGGCAACAGGAGCAAGGCTGGATACAATGGCAACAGGAAGCAATGGCTGGATACAATGGCAACAGGAAACATGGCTGGATACAATGCAACAGGAAGCAATGGCTGGATACAATGGCAACAAGGAAAAAACAATGGCTGGATACAATGGCAACAGGAAGGCAATGGCTGAGATTACAATGGCAACAGGAGCAAGGTGGATACAATAGGCAAACAGGGAAGAACAATGGCAACAGGAGCAATGGCTGGATACAATGGCTACAGGGATCGCAATGGCTGGATACAATGGCAAACAGGAACCAATGGCTGGATCAAATGGACAAAAAAGGAAGCAATGGCTGGATACAATGGCTACATGCACAGGAGCACTGGCGGATACAAGGCAACAGGAAAACAATGGCTGGATACAATGGCTAACAGGAGCAATGGCTGGATACAATGGCAACAGGAGCAATGGCTGGCTGGATACAATGGCAACCAGGAGCAATGGCTGGATTACAAATCGGCAACAGGAACAATGGCTGGATATACAATGGCAACAAGCAGAGCAATGGCAACACAGGCAAGACTAAATGGCTGGATACAATGGCAACAGGGAACAATGGCTGGATACAAGGGCTGGATACAATGCAAAAGGAACCAATGGGCTGGATACAATTGGCTGGGATACAATGGCAACAGGAGTAATAATGGCCTGGATACAATGGCAACCGGAGCAAATGGCAACAGGAGCAATGGCTGGATACAATGGCAAACAGGAGAATGGCTGGATCTGGATACATGGCAAAAGGAAGCAATGGCTGGATACAATGGCAACAGAACAATGGCAACAGGCGCAATGGCTGGATAACAATGGATACAAGCAACAGGAACAACGGGCTGGATACAATGGACAACAGGGATAACAATGGCAACAGGAGCAATGGCATGGAATAAAATGGACAAACGCGCAAGGGCAAAGGCAATGGCGGGATACAACTGGGCAACAGGAGCAAATGGTCGGAACAATGGGCAAGGCCAGAACAATGGCAACAGGAGCAATGGCTGGATACCAATGGCAACAGGTAAGAGAAATGGCTGGATACAATGGCAACAGGAGCCAATGGCTATGGATACAATGGCAACGGCAACAATGGCTGGATACATGGCAACAGGAGCAATGCTGGATACAATGGCGGAAAACAGGAACACTGGCTGGACTACAATGGCAACAGGAGCAATGGTGGATACAATGGCAAGGAGCAATGGCTGGATACAATGGCACAGGAGCAATGGAAAGGAGAATGGCTGGATTACAATGGCAACAGGAGCAATGGCTGGATACAATGGCTAACGGAACAATGGCTGGATACAATGGCAAAAGAGCAATGGCTGGATACAATGGCAACAGGAACAATGGCGGGATACAATGGGCAAAGGAGCAATGGCTGGATACCAATGCAACAGGAGCAATGGTGGATACAATGGCAACAGGAGCATGGCAGTTGGAGACAAATGGTGGACAACCAGGAAATGGCTGGATACAATGACAACAGGAGCAATGGCAAAAGGAGCAATGGCTGGATACCAAGGAAACAATGGCAACGGGCAATACAATGGCCTGGGTACAAATGGCAACAGGAACAATGGCTGGATACAATGGGCTGGATACAATGGCCACAGGAAGCAATGGCTGGATACAATGGCGGAAGCAATGGCAACAGGAGCAATTGGTGGAGGATACAATGGCAACAGGAAGCAATGGCTGGATACAATGGCAACAGGAGCAATGGCAAACAGGAGCAATCAGGAGCGCTGTGTGTAATAACCAATGGGCCACATGGAGCAAGGTGGATACAATGGCAAGGGCAACTGGGATACAATGGCACGGAACAATGGCTGGATACAATTGGCAACAGGAAGCATGGCATGGCAACAGGAGCAACAATGGCTGGATACAATGGCAAACAGGAGACAAGCTGGATCATGGAACAGGAGCAATGGCTGGATACAATGGCAACAGGAGCAATGGCTGGATACAATGGCAACAGGAGCAAGGACTGCAAAAATGGCAACAGAGAAAGCAATGGTGGATACAATGGCCAACAGGAGCAATGGCTGGATGATATCAATGGCCAACAGGAGCAATGGACGGATACAATGGCAACAACAGGCAAGCAATGGCTGGATACAATGGAAACAGGAGCAATGGCTGGAACATGCAACAGACAAGGGGAACAATGGCAACAGGACGCAATGGCAACAGGAAATGCCATGGCTGGATACAATGGCAAACAGGAACAAATGGCTGGGATACAATGGCAACAGGAGCAATCGGGAGGAGACAATGGAACAGGCAAGGCAAGGCGGATACAATGGCAACAGGGCAATAGCAAAAGGTGGACAATGGCAACAGGAGCAAGGCTGGAGACAATGGCTAACAGGACAAGGCGGATACAATGGCAACAGGCGGCAATGGCAAACTAGGAGCAATGGCAGGAACAATGGCAACCGGAACAAGGCTGGCTGGACTACAATGGCTGGATACCAATGGCAACAGGAGGCAATGGGCATGGATACATGGCAACCGGAGCAATGGGCTTGGATACAATGGGCAACCAGGAGAAAGGGCTGGATACAATGGCCAACAGGAGCAATGGCTGGATTACAATGGACAGGAGCAATGCTGGATACAATGGCAAACAGGAGCAGGCTGGATGACATGCAAAAGAGCAAGGCTGGATTACAATGGCAACAGGAGCAATGGGGCTGGATACAATGGCAACAGGCAGCAATGGCTGGATACAAATGGGGCAACATGGGAGCACCTGGCTGGATACAATGGCAACAGGAGCAATGGCTGGATACAATGGCAACACGGGAGCACATGGCTGGATACAATGGCAAAACAGGAGCAATGTGCTGATCAATGCTGGATTACAATGGCAACAGGAGCAATGGCTGGAGACATGGCAAGGAGCAATGCTGGATACAATGGCAACAGGAAAATGGCTGGAACAATGGCCAACAGGACAATGGCGGATACAACGGTGGATACAAATGGCAACAGACAATGCGGGACAATGGCAACAAGGAGCAATGGCTGATCATGGCAACCAGGAGCAATGGCGGATGAAATGGGCAACAGCGAGAAGGTGGTACAGGTGGCAACAGACAAGTGGCTTGGTACAAATGGCACAGGAGCAATGGCTGGAATACAATGCAACAGGAGCAATGGTGGATACATGGGCAACAGGAGCATGTGGATCCAATGGCAACAGGAGCAATGGCTGATACAATGCAACGGAGCAATGGCTGGATACAATGGCAACAGGAAGCAATGGCTGGAACAATGGCAACAGGACAAAGGAACAATGGGCATGGCTGGGATTACAATGGCAACAGGAGCAATGGCTGGATACAATGGCAACAGGGAGCAATGGCTGGATACAATGGCAACAGGAAACAATGGCTGGGATTAACAATGGCAAAAGGAGAGCAATGGCTGGATACAATGGCAAACAGGAACAATGGGGATACAATGGCAACAGGAGCAATGGGCTGGTACAATGGCAAAGGAACAATGGCTGGATACAATGGCAAAAAGGAAGCAGCAATGGCATGGAACAATGGCCCACAGGAGCAATGGCTTGGATACAATGGCAACAGGAACAATGGCTGGATTACAAGTGGATACAATGGCAGGAACAATGGCTGGATACAATGGCAACAGGAAAGCAATGGATGGATTACAATGGCTGGCTACAATCTGGCAAACAGGACACAGCATGGACTGGATACAATGGCAACAAAGGCTAGCAATGGCTGGATACAATGGCAACAGGAACAATGGCTGGATTTACAATGGCAACAGGAACAATGGCTGGATACAATGGGAGGAACAGGACAATGGTGGATTACAATGGCAACAGGAGCAAGGCTGGATACAATGGGACCAGGAACAATGCTGGATACAATGAGCACACAGGCAGCAAATGGCTGGATACAATGGCAACAGGAAAATGGGCCTGGATTACCAATGGTCAAAGGAACCAATGGCTGGATCACAATGGCAAAGGAAACAATGGCAGGATACTGGAAATTGACTGTGACACGAGTACTCAAACAGCAAGAAAACCTAGTCGCAGAAAAGGAAGAAAGTCAGGAAAAACAAACTGACAACGGCGTCAGGGATGGCGAGTGACTTTAAATTTTCGGCTGCCGGGGCCTGAGTGGTGACCTATAGAGGACGTAGAGGAGGCGAGGCCAATATATTTAAAATTGTTTTATGTTTATAGATTAAGACCAGGAAAAGAAAAGGCTAAGGAAATCCTCTAAATCCCCGTCCAAAAAAAAATATGTGGAGCAGAAGAAAAAGTTTACTAAGAACAAACTATGAGGTTTGGTTCATTAGCTGAATCCATAGTTGCATGTGAAGCCATTATTAATAAGCATTTTGTGGAGATTTCATTGATTATTCCAAAATATCACTATTTTTTTATTTTACTAAGGGCCAGTAAAAGTCCTAGATTCACACCCAAATATTATAAGAGCAGCCCTTGATAGCACTGCAGTTTGTATTAAAATGGTGTTCTCACTGCTACGATGACTTTTACTGGTAATTTAGAGAATGTTGAGAATGAATATTAGGTCGTCTTCATTTGTTTTTTCAGAAGAGAAAACGGACAAGATGAGAGACAAATCAAGGAGAGAAGAGTCTGTTAGTCAGAAAAGACAAAAGGGTGAGAAGGTTCTGACAATGGTGGTGACGCAATCTGGGGGCGGGGGCTCTGGAGGAGGAGGTTCTTACTGTTCCCGCGGCTCCGGAGCGCCAAGTAGAATTCCGCCCGGAATGTAACCACGTACGGAAGCCACACCCTCATTTCCGTCGGGAGTCAGAGTTGTGTGTTGCAACTGGTTAACCCGCCTCCCCTCTGTCGCCATTACCGCCTAGTCTCCTTGGTTACTGCCTGGCGGGAGATGGGGGGAAGGGAGCCGGAGAACTGAACCTTGTTCCTGGTGAGAAACTAAAGGTGAGCGTGGGTTGGTTTAGGGCCCTGCAGGGAATGCTGGGAGTTGTAGTTTCCCAAACATCTGAAGGCTCACAGGTTGGGGATCCGGTAGTGAGAGGAGGTGAATGGTGGGAATAAACTGATCTGCTAGCAAGCCAAAGTACCAGTCATTATAATGCAGTCAGTGCTCATATGTGGTTCCACTGGCACTGCAGATAACTGGCATGCTGGGAGATGTAGTTTCTAAACATTGGCAAGCTGGAGAGTTGAGTTTCTAAACATTTGGCATACTGGGAGTTGTTTCTAAACATCTGGCATGCTGGGAGTTGTAGTTTTCTATTGGGAGATGTCTTCTAAACATCACCTGCGTGCTGGGAGATGTCGTTTCTAGACATCCGGCGTGCTGGGAGACGTCGTTTCTAGACATCCGGTGTGCTGTTTCTAGACATCCATGGTGCTGGGAGATGTAGTTTCTAGACATTCGGCATGCTGGAACATGTAGCTTCTAGACATCTGGCATGCCAAGTTTTGACATCGGTGATATAGTAACATAGTAATTGAGGTTGAATAAAGACATACGTCCATCAAGTCCAACCTATTCACTTAACCCTTCCTAACATTTGATCCATATAATGGGTGCTTAGTGATGTATTCCATGCTGAGTGTCAGATGGCAATGGACCTTTTATTTATTAATAATGGACCCCTCCTTTATGAATATAATACGGCTACAACCATTTTATCTAAGAATAGCAGTTAGGTGGTCTTGTGCTTTATCTTGTCATGGAACCTCGGATTTCCTTGAAACATATTTTACGGACGTCATTTTACATTTTCCGTGTTATTTGGGCAGAAATATAGTTAAGTCGCATGTTTGTAGAGGCGTGGGCTAATACAGAGGAGCCTTAAGGATCTTAGCTTCTATATAATCTACACACAACATTTAAACTTGTGCCTATTTAAATATTGTATATCATCATATATTGAATGTAATCATATGAAATGCGTAGTGATGCCATTCGTTTATTGTTACCCAGAATATTTTCTGTTCTGTTACATTTGTTAAGGTTGCCATACACATGGACCAATGGAATTTACCCAATATTGGCAGTTTGTAGGGACCATGAGGTCGACGAACAACCGTAGTCCGCATTACGGTTGGTCGGTATCCGCTCCCTTTACTTTAATGTAAAGAGAGCCAATACTATCAGCCCATGTATAACCACATGCAGACCAATTCCCATACCGTGTATGGGCAATTGGTCAGGTCCATGTGTGCGTTTGTCATTGCATTGTGCCAACGGATACCAATGTGATCTGTGGGCACAATGTGATGGAAATCACGTGTATGGCCACCTTTAGTGTATGATTCAAACAATAACAAAACAGGAGAATTTTATTTCAGTTTTCTTAAAGAATTGTTTTTTTATATACTCGTGCATTTAGGATAAATATGAAAACAATATAAATAAGCAATTTGACTTGTCAGGTAACATTCTCTTGGTATTTATAAACCAAGTTAAGGTGATATAAGAAGCTTAGTCTGTTTAGGCTTCTGATACTCAGTATACTTTGATTATTGTTGATCGTATATACTTTAGCAGTCTTTTACCTACACAGTCATTTGCTTGTAGTAGATACTGTTTATACTCATTCTTCTGCCATGTGTATGCATATACATCTTTAATTACACAGCACCGCTCATGTACAATTGAAAAATACAATGTGTGAGTACAGAAGCGAATAAGAACTTGGATAAATAAAGGCTACACTTTCACGTGTATAGCATGTATAGGTATGATTAAAGTGCGGTAACTTGTAATATGAGGAATGACGACCCTGCCACAGAGACAATTCTAAAACAAATCTGTAAAAAATCACTGTCCAAAGGTTTTGTTTTTTATGCGTTGATATTGGTTATATTATTTCCTCTGTGACCAAATAATAACACAATCACCACCTCAAAGGAGAGTTATACTCTCCTCCAACTGTCCTCACCCCTGGATTCTTTTTAGAACTAAAGTGCTCTGGTTACATGTTCACTTTTGTGATGTAGAGTGTGTCTTCTCATTGGCCTATTCACCATTGTAGTTCTAAGGATAAACCAGGGGTGAGGACTTAGCGATTTGGGTTCTATTCAGCTTTGCACTGGGGGTGAGTAAAAGTTTAAACATCACCAAGTGGTGTATAATTTAGGCAGAACTTCAGTTTGTCAACAATATAAATAGAAGGAATAAACTATACAAATTAGTGAACCAAGCGTAAATCTCTTATTTAGTAAAAAGACCTTTATATCTGTTTAATAAAAATACTGGGTTATTCAATAAAAGTTCTTATCATTAGAAATGTTGCTAATTTTGCCCCAACCAATCAGATGTTAGCTTTCAAATCTTAAATTAGATCTGATTGGTTGGGGCACTGTTAGCACCATTTTTGACAATAAGAACTTTTATTGAATCTCCCTGATAGGGTTTTACCTTTGGTTCATCTACATTTTTCAGTGCAACATTTTGTATATTCTTTCAATTGTCTCAGTGTCCATCATTTACATTACGACTTATGACTTAAAACTGTTGCAGTTCTTCTTAGTGGTGTATATAACTTCTGCTAACTTCTAAATTGTTTTTGCAGATGTGACACAATGGGTGTGGACTTTGATGTCAAGACATTTTGCCACAACTTGAGGGTTACCAAGCCTCCTTATGAATGCCCAGTAGAAACCTGCAGAAGGATTTATAAGAGCTACAGTGGAATTGAGTACCATCTTAATCACTATGATCATGACAACCCCTGCTCAGCAGCAGACTCCAATCCGTAAACCGAAAGAAGGCGCCCCAAGGTCTGCAAACAAGCAGTCCCCAACTCACTCGGACGTGTCTCATCAGTCACCTACCCGTGAGGTGATGACTTATGCCCAGGCCCAGAGGCTTGTTGAAGTAGATTGCATGCCGTGTGCACCGTATCAGCATATTTACAACTTGGCAACTTGACAACCCACCTGAAGAAACCCCAGAGAATGGAAGCACAAGAAAACAAAGACACTCCGACAACCATTCCCAAATCAGGAAAGCACAAAAACAAGGAAAAGAGAAGAACTCCAATCATCACCATAGTGCAGCTACGGGTACCACACCAAAGCTCCCTGAAGTTTTCTATAGAGAGCTTGAACAAGAAATGCCTGATGCTCCTATACGCCCTTCATCTTATTACAGGTAAAATAGGAATGTTGTGCAGCAGACTTTATTTTTTTGGCTTTCATTTTCTTTTGGAAATTAAGCTTTGTTCTTTAATTTTCTGTACATGATGAGTCCTAGTGACACTAGATTATACCTGTCCAAATCTCTTACACATGGCTGCTCTCTGTCCTTGGAGCAATATAAGTGCCTAATTGGGAAGCACCTTGATCACCCACAGAGGTGATGCATTCGGGTACTGCAGAACATGTAGAACTGGAGCCATCCAACAAAAGTTTGACCAGGGACCAGCTCAGTATTGTATTTTATCAGACACTGTCTTTTTTCCTTACGTATTTTCTCTCTGTTGTTAAAGTAAACAAAAGGCAGGTTCCGCTTTTTTGGGGTTTTTAATGTTAAATTACCATCACATTTTATATGCAAGCAAATGTTGGTTAATAACCCTGCAACAACCTCTATCTAGTGATTGACCTTGGTTTTACAGGGTTTCTTTCCCCCCAGGGATATTATGGTATTAAGTTACATCAACTGGTCTAAAGTTTTAGTCTTAAGATGTTTTGCTAGTCATCCGCTGGATATTCATTTGAATATACCATACCCTGATGAAAGAAAACCTTTACAACATCATCCTGAGAGGATTTTCCCAAATCTGCCTGTGTGTGCCACTAAAACAATCTTAAACCAGTGTTTTTTACCCATAATTAAAAAAATTAAACCTTTGGTTGCTTCTACTACTGCTAAAAAAACATTATAGGAGTAGAAAAACTAAAAACAAAAATAAGAGATCCGTGGGCTTAACTAAAGATTCTTAGTAATTTATGTAGGGAACCATACATTACTGTATCCAGAATACTTTCCATTGCCGTTTGAGTCAGGAAGAATTTCTGCTTAGTCTTCTTAGGGGTTTTTTGGCCTTCTCTGTTCAACTGTTAGGTAGGTTTAAAAAGGTTGGACAATGGACGTATGTCTTTATTCACCTCAGTGTTACTATGAGACAAGCCCAGTGGTCATATCCTACAATAAACCGCGGTGGGATGCCTTCAGTGACCACTGTAACAATTTGTTTGCCATAGCTATAGGCTAGCATGTGCAGAACATAATGGTTGGGGGGGGAAGCTTTAACCACAGCAAAGTATGGATGGATTTTCATTGAAATCTGACATAATTGTCTGTTATGGCATTTTGATGGCTGTTTCATAGTGTGAAATAGCCATGCTAACAGTATGTTGCTAAGGGTAAATCCCTGCAACAGTAATTTCCTTAAAAATCTCTTTTATTTTAGTCATGCATTAGACATTGAAAAATCTGCAGAAGAGATGGCGATGAGGTGGAGTATGACCTGGATGAAGATTACATTTGGCTTGACGTAATGAATGAGCGTCGGAAGACTGAAGGTGTGAATTGCATCCCACAAGATATCTTTGAGTATTTAATGGATAGACTGGAAAAGGAGTCTTATTTTGAGAGTCATAATAAAGGCGACCCCAATGGTTCGATGAGGATGCTGTTTCTGTATTTGCATGATGGGGATTGTCAGATAGCAATGTTATATTGTTCGGTGACATGTGTAACCTGGCTCTACACCAGGAGTGCTATGGCGTCCATACATACCTGAAGGACAATGGCTTTGCAGAAGATGCCTTCAGTCACCTTCTCGAGCTGTGGATTGTGCATTGTGCCCAAAAGGTGGGGCTTTCAGCAGACAGATGATGGGCGGTGGCACACGTAGTTTGTTCCTTGGATTCCTGAAGTTTTTTTGCAAACAGTCTTCCTAGAACCTATAGACAGCATTGAACATATCCCACCACGAAGGTGGAAGTTGATATGTTACATTTGCAAACAGCGTGGATTTGGAGCTTGCATCCGGTGCAACAAAGCAAACACAAACATCCAGTGCCACAAAGCAGCCTTCCGTTTTACATGTCTCAGCAAGCGTGCCTGTACATGAAAATGGAACCTGTGCGAGAGACTGGAGCTAACGGCACATCTTCAGTGTCCGAAAGACTGCTTATTGTGATATTACACACCCCCTGGCTCCGTCTGTAAGCTCCCACTCTTTCCCACGTGAGGAAAGGGGAGGAGGGAGGAGGGGGTGTGGAAGGTGTGGGTTTGGGTAAAGCAAAATCCATCGGTAATGAGAAGAACGAAACCTCCGAGAGAAAGAGCGGCAGCCCTTTGTGCTGTTCCTTGAAATGTTGTAGTTGTTTATACCACGTACTTAGCCTGTGTGCATTTGATGTATCACAGACTGTAGAGTAAAATGATTAAGATGTGAAAATCTTTTACTGTAAATATCAAAAATCATGTGGGCTGTGTAAGGAGAATTTGAGCCTAAATATACTCGTCTTTTAAGCATTTGTAAACTCCTATGTAAGTCCTCCAATCCAACCTGTTACCACCCCTGTTGGGAGGACTATTATTGAACAGACATTTTACCTTATTGGATACAAACTCTTCAGGCAACAGATACGTTTACAACAACTTACAAGGACACACATATACAGGCGTGGTCAATTTTAAGTGGTGCACCATAGTAGGAAACTACTCGATTACTGCACATGTGGGGAACTGTTTATGTTTTATTATTAAATCAGTGCCGGTATTAATATGGCTGGTTTAAACTAGTATAAATGGTACTGTTAAATGTAATTAAAACTGGGTTATCTTGTTAAAGGAAGTGCACTGTCTGCTTTGTGCCAGACACCAGAGTAAGCCACTGTGTGCTATGCTACCCATAAATCATTCCATAAAACAGTGATCTGGTACAAATTGTGTGGCAGCAGAGTTGGTAATACTATTTATTCTCCCTGTTTCCTGTTCTCTGTATTAAGCTATGAAGTGTGCTACTGAAAGTATTGATTTAAATCCTCCTGTCCTTGTACCTGCAAATGTAATGCCCCAATTAGACTCGGTAGCTCTACCAGGCCCCAATTGCCAAACCTTTTTTTAAACCTTGTCCATTTGATGGGGTAACTAGGGAGTGGACAGATTGACTAGAACAATTTGAATTGGCAGCCACTATTAAAGGGACTGTCCATCCTCTTTCCAAAAACTGATATAATGTAAATAACCCCCAAACCTTAAAGGAGAACTAAACCCATTTTTTATACTCCAGAATCCGAAAACAAATCCCCTAAAAACACCAATAAACTATAAAATGCCACTTTAGTAAACTCTGTTAAAGTAAATCAAAACCTGTTAAGAACTGGATGAAGTATCTGTGTGTATGTGCAGTGTCAGAGCACACCTCCTGACCTCAGTCACATGCTTCCTTGCTTTATCTTTCCTGTAAAAGGATTGGCTAGAGATTATTAATGGGTGTACCAACTGTAACAAGTTTGTGCCATAGCTAAGGACTGAGCATGTGCAGAACATAATGGTTGTTGACCAAACTGTGTGATACTAGAATGCTGAGTAAAGCACAAACCATATGTTATTTAGGTAAATTTCCCAGCGCCTGTATCAAAATGAGAGGCAAGACACAGATTACTGGTTTTATATTAAGGTGTCCTGACTTCTGGTTCAGTTTTGTTCTGTGGCTTTAGTTGCCCTTTAACTTTGTTTTAGTCACAATTTACAAATCAGCTTCCACACAGAGATATTATACTTACATGCTCCTCCTCGCTGCACTGCCGCGGCTCTGCACTTCCGGGTAAGGCAGTCATTGTCGGCCGTGACTGTGACGTCACGGTCAATCACTGACTGCCATTCCCGGAGTCTCCACTGCGGCTGCTCAAGAACACAAAAAGAACAGAGCAGCCACAGTGGAGACTGGGAGAAGAACGGCGGTGGAGCGAGGAGCTTGTGAGTATAATAACTCTGTGTGGGAGCTGATTTGTAAATTGTGACTAAAACGAAGTTAAGGTTTTGGGGGGTTATCTACATTATATCAGTTTTTGGAAAGAGGGGTGGACAGTCCCTTTAATGGTTGGATTAAGTCCTTAGCCTTTTGCTTAGTGGTAAAGCCAGGCAGGTATACCAAGGATTTAATACTGAATTAAAAAGCAGTTATCCGTTATTAAAAAGTGCTCAAAGCAAGTTTTTAATTAGATCTGTATGAAAGAGGATATAAAGGAGAATAGTTTGCATGTCTCCACCCATTACTCTAGGTAACCTGGAAATAAGAAATATTTGTTTGTATGTAAGATTATTGTATCCAGCCATTGCTCCTGTTGCCATTGTATCCAGCCATTGCTCCTGTTGCCATTGTATCCAGCCATTGCTCCTGTTGCCATTGTATCCAGCCATTGTTCCTGTTGCCATTGTATCCAGCCATTGTTCCTGTTGCCATTGTATCCAGCCATTGTTCCTGTTGCCATCGTTCCCAATGTACTCCAGTATCCAGCTCCGGTCTCCAGTGCTAAGGTGAGGCTCCCTGAGCTGACAGGTGCATATAAGGTGAGGCTCCATATGCTGACAGGTGGATATAAGGTGAGGTTCACTGAGCTGACAGTTCATCTCCCTGTGACCATCGCAGCCTCCCTCCCCCACACTGACCTTGGCACATGTGAGCGCGCAATGAACGTGAACGGACCAAAGCCCAGACAGCACCGTGAGTGCGTGCACGACACCGAGCGCAGCCAGAGCGATAAGTCCGGCCTCCGGGTATTCAGACATCCCGTATACCATAGTCCAGCCATAAAGCCAAGCCGGGTACAGAACAGCGAATGGCAGCACAGTCCCTCTTAGGATTTGGGGCCGGCGGCGGTAGAGGGTAACCGACCGGACTAGCTCGTCTTGAGCAGGAGAGCCGGTCCCGTTCGCTGCCGCCGCCGCCATTCCTTTTCCCCTTGACACTTCCGGCTGCGTCAGCGCTATCCTTGGCAACAGAAACTTCCGCTTCCGGTAATCCAAACGAGCAGCAGTTCCCTGGGCGATCCATAATGAGTATCATCATAGCAGTATAGCCAATCAGACTCTAGTTCCCCATGGCCAATCAGAATCAGGAAGTTGACTGCCCATGTGGGCTGCTGAAGGGTGAGCGGAAGTCAAACATGTAAGTGAGACCAAGCACCAGTGCAGATTCCTTATATATCATCATTAAACATAATCAATGGCAGACATGCATAGTAATCACCAAGGTGAGAGGGAATTATAGTATTTGTATATGTTTTACTGCAGGATTAAAAGACAACTATACTGTAAAAATATATATATTTTTTAAAATGAAAAGTACCTGGGGCAGGGAGGTAGCATTGATTATTTCTACCTCCCAATATTTGTTTGGTTGAGGAGCTACAGCACGTACAGTTTTCACCTGCCAGGTAAGTGCCATGGGCCTTCTTGTATTAAAGATAGTGCTCAAGCACCCAGGAAGCCTGGCATAGAAATTATATTGGGAGGTAGAAAGTACCAATCCTACCTACTTTATATGCACTAGTTCTCCTTTAAATGTAAAATGTAAATGACCATTGCATGGAATTTGTAATTACTAACAGATCTTTCAGTTTTCTAGAATTTTCAGGGCAGGTGGTGGACCCTCTAATACATGGTATAATAAATCTTAACCCCCTCCCTCTACCAGAGCTATCATGTTGTAGTAACTAATGGGTGACATGTCTGTGATCTCTCTGGTATTTAGGTCTAAGCTGTCAGAAAACCAATAGTTTGTTACTAGTTAGGAGAGCTGCTCCATTCCCTTTATAATTTTAGTTGCCCTTCTCTGAACTGCTTCCAATACCAGGATGCCCCTTTTGTATATGGGATTCCAAAACTGCACCGCATATTTCAAACAAGGCCTTACCAGTGCCTTGTAAAGAGGGAGAATAATATCTTCCTCTTTTGAATCTATTCCCCTCTTTATACAAGACAATATCTTGCTAGCTGTAGCCGTTGCTGCCTGGCATTTTTTACTACAGCTAAGTCTGTTATCTACCAGAACCCCCAAATCTTTTTCCATTAGAAATTAACTTAACACATTTATTTATGGTGTAGGTGGCACAAGGATTGTTAAACCCCAAATGCATCACCTTACATTTATCAACAGACAAACTTACTACATCTGATCAGGTGGGAGTGATTTCCAACAAATTATGCCAATGCTCCTCCAAGCCTCCATGAATCACCGTCTCCTCTACGGCTAAAATACACGATGCCAAAGACACAACCCAGAGGGTAGAAAGTAGGCGGGCAACCGGACTTCATTAAAACATCTTCAATAGTTTATTTAAAGTCTCTTAAAACCACACACATAGTAGCCATCGCTATATATTGTTGCAGACAAGCAAAACCAGAAACATGGGAGCAGCACAGACTCCGCCCAACGCGTTTCGTGGCAAATAGCCACTTCCTCAGGGGCTTTAAGAGACTTTAAATAAAGATGTTTTACTGAAGTCCGGTTGCCCGCCTCCTTTCTACCCTCTGGGTCGTTACATTTATCAACATTGAATCTCATTTGCCATTCTTCTGCCTATTTTGATAATCTATCTAAGTTAGCAGCTTGCAGCAATTGCACATCATTCGAAGTTTCCAAAGCTCTGCATACCGTAGTTTAGTGTCATCATCAAACACAGAGAGCGACCTTGCTCTCAATGCCCCCTTCTTTTTAATCTGTTTATAAATAAGTAATTTATAAACAGATTAAAAAGAAGTGGTCCCAGTACGGAACCTTGAGGCATTCCGCTTAGAACTTTAGCCCACAGATGTAGCTCTAATGACCACCACTTTCTGTTTACGATCCAATAACCAATTCTCTATCCATATACAAATGTTTTATTCTATGCCAACAGTCCTCAGTTTATACATTAGTGGCCTATGTGTCACAGTAGCTAACACTTTATCAAAATCCAAATTGACTATATCTACTGCTATGCCAGAATCTACATTTTTACTCACCTCTTCATAAAAACCAAGTAAATTTGTCTGGCACAATATATTTCTCATAAATCCATGCTGACTACTACTATTAAGATATGTTCTGGAGACAAAGTCAAGGATATGATCTCGTAACAAAGTTTCCAGCATCTTCTCTATCACTGATGTTAGGCTTACAGGTCTATAGTTACCAGGTTGGAAATGACTATCTTTTTTGAATATTGGTATTACATTGGCTTTTTTCCAATCCAGCGGCACATCACCAGACAAAAGTGAATCTGAAAATATAAGAAAACAGTGGTCTAGATAAAACTGGACTAAGCTCTCTTAGGTCCTGGGGCTGATCATAATTGTTTTCCCTAACCCATTCCACTCTGAGCTTTGTTATAATTAATGTGCTTTACTCTCATTATTCCTTCAGGCAGGCAGCTTTAGAGATTACTGCTAAGTATTGCCACAATGAAATGGAAGAATATGGCAAGTGTGTTTCCAGTAAACCAGGGACATGGCATCATGACTGTCATACACTGAAAGTTAAGGTAGCACAATGTACTTCTTCACAGTAAGTAATCACAAGGTCTACACTGTGTTCAGCCAAACAAATATTTACTGTATATTAGTGCAGTGGTGTCCATGGCACCCTAGGCAAAAAAAAACATTGTTGTTATGGCACACAAGTGCCCAGTATAAAGTGCCATACACTTTCCTGTGTATATCTGTTGTAATCAATTAGATCAACTGGACTTGAAATGTAGTTCTTGAAGACGTTTTGCTAGTCATCCGACTGGCTTTCTCAATTCAGAATGACTTGTACAAGAATCTGTTGGCATCTTGTACAAGTCATTCAGAATTGAGAAAGCCAGTTGGTTGACTAGCGAAACGTCTTCAAGAACTAAACTTCTAGTCCAGTTGATCTAATTGAATACAACAGATATACCATGACCTGGATGAATGAGAACCTTCACAAGCATTTTCCTGTGTAAACTGACAAGGCACAGACACAGATCTCTTTTATAAGCGCACTACCTTGTACAAAACACCAGGTCAGTGAAGGAAGGCCATCCACATGAGTGTCCCACATACAGTGTACCAGATTAGGACAACAGAAATCGCCGTTGTAACCTTTGAAAGCAGAGTTGGTGCTGGAGTTGTCGGAGAGGTGTTGTCTCCCACGTAAATGTTACACACAAGGTATTGTGCCTATTAAAGAGATCTGTGTTACAAGGAGTCTATGCCTTGTCTGTTTGGTATATAATGAGTTTATCCCTGGTCAGAACCACGTTAGACACTTCACTTAATCAGGTGGTGCAGGTATCATATATATCATTTTTAACTTTCCTGTGCATATTGTAATAGAATTTAAATATTCTTCAACATATTTTAGTAGATTTAAACTTTATTTGATTTTTGTGAAAAGAAAAACATACATTACCTTTTAGGTATTGTACACAAGGTCGTGTGTATAGTAAACAGTAAAAATGAAAAGTACTTGGTACAGGGATATAGTACTGGTAATTCCTACCTCCCAAAATTGTTTCTGTGAGGAGCACCAGCTAAAGAAAACTGATTCAGTCTTCCTCCTGGCTTCAGCACTATCTTTAATACAGGACTAGTCCAGGACTAACCTGGCAAAAGAAAACTGCAGGTGCTCTAGCTCCTCAACAAAACAATATTGTGAGGTAGGAATAATCAATCCAACCTCCCTACCCCAGGTACTTTCCATTTTTAAACAGTTATATTTATACAGATATCCTTTAACAGGGGGTCTGATAATTTAATCTGATAGATTGATATTGATCAGTAGTTATTCAGTTGAATCAACAGAAGATATTTTGTCCGGGATTGTTACATAATTGGCTGTGATGTACCAACATGTATGAAAGTCCAAAGCGATTGGTTGGGTGTTAAGGCTTCATTCACACTGTGCTTCATTTTGGTGCAATGGCATCACAACAAAACTCGTGCAATGTTAGTGAGCGTCCCGTTCACATTGGTGTGTTAACGCAGTGTTGCTATTAAAAATAATGTCCGTCGCAGTGCATTAACGCAGAGGAACATCGCACTGAATCGCAAACGCAATGTTTTAAAAAACACTAAATGTAATATGAAATGTGTCTAGAAATGACCGAATATTTCTATGCACTTTTGTCCAACAGTGGGTGCAGACTCCTCTTAATATTCCACTATCAAAGGAACAGGAAATCTCAAAAGAAAGTACAGAGAGGGTCACACTCCAAGGTGTAATTCAAAATATTTATTTAAACCACACATCAAAAAACACAAATTTTAGGGGGGTAGCATTCAACTGAAGAAGGGGGCATGCCAGAAACATTGTGTTTTTTGATGTGTGGTTTCGAATAAATATTTTAAAATTACACCTTGGAGTGTGACCCTCACTGTAAATGTGAACAAGGCCTTAATCACCGTCAATCACCCAACCAACCCAACCAAAATGTCAGCCTAGGCTTAGGAATCAATCTGGCCAACATATTGACCCTTGTGTACTAGCCCCTACATGTTTTTTGTGTAATTCAGAAATAGACTGATAGAGGGCAGTATTGGCATTAAAATAAATGTGCACAGCATCAAAAGAATATTTGTTACACTATTTTTTATTTGTTACACAAAATTGTTTTAACTATGTGTTTCAAAATTGCCACTTTTACTTTGTTACACTTACGTTCACTGTATTTTGTTTTCTTCTGCTCCATCAGTGCCAGTCACATTTTTATTGCAGAAATAGTCCCCCCCCCCCCCGGTTTGTATAGGATTCAGTCCATTGCAGTTAATTCCATCTTTGTTAATTGCGTTGTTATTATTTTAAATCTGCTCAAATTTTAAACCCGAATATGAGATTAAAGTGTATCTTTTTGACATAATGTAGGGAATCCCTGCCCACCCCCAACCACTATATCATATTGTGAAAAAAAGAATTAGAACACTACTTACAGCTTCTCGCTCCTGTGGTGCACTGATCCGGCTTCCTGCTTGCCGGAACTAGCAAACGGGCCAGACCAACAGCTGTGTCTGTAATTGGCTGAGAGGCAGCCAATCACAGACCCAGCTGCTGTCAATGGAGAACATCGCGGGAGTGAACACCAGTAAGTAGAGTTCCGATTCTTATTTTAACAATCTGACATGGCGGTTGGGGCAGGCAGGGATGCCCTACACTACGGGGGAAAAGTTTCACGCTAGGTGGAAGGGCAGGCATGGAGGTATCGGGAGGGAGAGGGGAAAGGGCTCCTCTGAGCATGTCACACTACCTACCGGAGGCTACAGAAGAGGCAGAAACCTTTTGGCAGGAAGACCAATCCTACCTAGACTTTGAACAATCATAAGGATTTTTTTTTGGGGAAGGATATGTACGCTGGGAAATTTGTTTTTTTTAAATTGCCCATTACTGGAAACTATAATTCCTCCCAACTCTCACTGTACCATTTTTTATTGATTTATCCCCTATTTCTTTTGATATCCAGTCTGAAAATGATTTCATACCCTTTGCTGTTCCCTGCTGTTGACATTAGTGAGCTGCCATTTCAGGTTCTAACGGCCCTTCTTCTTCCCAGAATGCACCACATCCTTGGAATGTTCCTAACAGCAATTTCTACTGATTGGCTGTTGGATGGGTCAAACATGCTCAGATCTCTACTGAGCAACTGAATCAACCCAGGCGTTGGGTCAAGGGCAAGACCATAACAGTCTCTATTATGGGTCCTACAAACAGGAAGTCAGTATTTCGGCTGCATTTATTTATACACAGACAAAATGCTGAATTGGCAGGTTAAGGTCATTAGGATGGAAAAATACTGCTCTTTTTTCTGAAAAGGATGTATTTCCACTGAACTTCCCCTTTAATCCTTGGATTCCAAACAAGTTATTGTAACCTATTATGGCAAATAGATGGTCTTAGACATCCTACCCTGTGAAAACCTCCTCTACTATCACTATCTCCAAGAATCCTATTAGTCAGTCAGTGTGTCTC
>JAACNH010002634.1:0-35000 GCA_019447015.1 Hymenochirus boettgeri
TTATATTTGTATATAAATGTCATTCATATCACCGATAGTAACACAGTGGACATGGACTGTTTAATATGGAGATAGTAGGAATAATATTACCAGGTTAGACTGGATTTCCCAATAGAAATCTAATGTTGTGCTTTCTCATCTCCACGTATAGTCTTCCATAGACCCAGTGAGCTGGAAGTGTATCGGGAAAGTGTTTACAGCGTTCCTGTTATTGAACACACAATGAAGGTAAGACTGACTTTATAAATATCTCCTAGTGTTACCTTATAATATTATTCATGTGGATTTTCATTTAAAGAGACATATTGATAAATAACCTTTCTCCTTCTTAAAACATAATCGGGGAGATTCAATATGCAGGACTTGTGTTACTTCCCTTTGGGCGATCCCGCCATACAATAACACATGTAAATGAGGTTACGTCTGGCATTGCATTGTGGGATTGTGTAAAGGTGAGAAGCTCCGGTTACTCTGGGTTAAAGTCCCATACAGAGCCCTGTTAAGTTTTGCGTTACGTGGTAGCACTGAACTTAACCATAGGGATTTGTATCGGACGCACTGCGCTGTTTAAACGTTTAGAAATGGCAGTGTGTCCTACAGTCCGTGTAATACACACGGTAACCTGATATTACTTCGGGTTAACATGGGTTTTATTTCCCCCTTAAGGAAATACAGACATCAGACGTTAGAATAGATAACAAAGTAAGTAGGAAGGTCTATTCAGTAATAGCCATTTAATTTCCATTTAATAAAGTATCAGATAATTATTTCATCCCTTTATATAATATTGGCTTAGTAATAACCGTGAATTAGCCTTTATACTTCTCACTAAATCTAGATCTGCTACATGATTATATGGTGGCCACGTATGTTCTATATCCTGTGTATGATCTGATACCCCTTTAGATATCCCAAATCTCAATGTACTATAAATACTGCTAATTTATAATAATTAGATTTTACTGACAAACTGATAAATTCCTTCTCCTTAAGGCAATACAAACATCGGACATTCCAGAAGATAATAAAGTAGATAGAATGGGAGGTTTACACCAATAATAGTAATTTGATTGATAATTTACTTTGAAAGATGTGTAGATGTGTGGGTTTGTATACTAGCAAGCAACATTGCAAGACCTAGAGTCTGAAATGATATTGGGTTATTCCTTTAACAATACCAAGACCTGACCATCATTAGTACAACATAAATATATTATAGAAAGCTGAAATACAATGTTTTTCTCAATACTATGGGAATATTTTTAATACTGATGATAAATCTTTCCCTCCTTAAGGAAATCCAAGTACCGGACATTGAAAAAGACGACAAAGTAAGTAGGAATAAAGAAGAAACATATCCTAGGTCCCATATATATTAAATAAACCACCAGCAAGCGTATGAATCTAGGTTAATGTCGGATAGAAAGCTCATGTTCATTTGGAATTAGACCTTTACAATACACATTTTATTATTTATTCTGTCCCATAATTACACGTTTTTCTAAATGAAAATGTCTCTATAAAAACTTATTTTAAATTCTCTTCTCCTTCAGGCAATACAAGCAGCGGACATTCCAGAAAAGGAAGTAAGTAGAAAGGAAGGAAGATTTATAACTATTAGCAACTTTTATTCAGATTTAGATTTGAAACATAAATAATAATAAGAAATATAATATATACAGATATTATTATTTATAATTAAAAGTACAAAACCTTAATAAATAGACAAAGTTAACCAGCGTTATTAGAATGAAATAGATGGTTTATAGAGAAATATAAACTTTTTTTTTCTTCAGGAAATCAAAGAGTCGGGAAAGTTCGTCATCGAAAATGTAATTAGAGAAAAGTCATCAGTAAGTTTAAATTTACATTACTTGGATCTGCAGGTTATTTGGTTACAATGTTCAGAGGCATTTATAGAAACCTTTTATAAAGAGTTAGTGTGATTTAAAGTCACACGGGATAAGACTGACTATCCCAGACCTTAGGCCCGTATTTATAAAGCCGCGGTATCGCGTCTTTAATGATCGGTAAAAAACAATCGTTAGTTTACAATCAGCTTAACGATACTTAACGTACGATCGTTATCGTAAATTCGTGATCGTAAATTTACCGATTGTAAATCTACGATAACGAAATTGTAGATCTATGTATACGATCCCTATAGAATCCCATTACGTCAGTTTACTACCGCATGGTATTCTAATACCGAACGTTCGTTATTTACCGAACGTTTGGTAGTAAATGTACAATCGCGATCGGAAATTAACTTGTCTTGTTATTGGATAATATTTCCCTTCCTGGCCTTGGTGAGGTTTTCCCTATTGTTATTTATATTTATTGATATTATTTTATACTATTATTTACTCATTATTATTTTAGGATCCCAAAAACCAATTTGAATTAATGCAACTTATCGGCTATGGAGGATTCGGAAAGGTCTACAAAGTAAGTTTATAACGTCTATTTAAATCATTTCTAGCACCATTTATTATTAAATATTAAATTGACCATCTGTTTTTATTCCAGACCCAATATAAAGGCCGCTATTCTGACATAGCCGTGAAAGTTGCGGATGTAGACACGGTAAGTATCTGATAGATGTTTATATACTGGATATTGTAGAGATGCTCCTGTATCTGAACATGGGACTCCCAGAATGGAAATGAATGTTATTGTAATAATATACAATGGTTTTCATGTTAATATTTTATTAGCTTTTCCAGTGTAAAGCAGTGATGCCCAACCCATGGTCCGCGTGGAACCGCAGGTGGGTGGGACAGGTGGCAGGGCTTCCGTATTCTGGCGGTGTGGCTTAGACATTCTGGGGCAGAGCTTGGGCAGATTGGGACAGAGCTACACCCCGTAGCTCGCTCACTGCATGGGGGGCCACAAGTGCGGACTCCAGCATGTCCTAGGTGGGGCCCCCTGGTATAGAGAATAGAGATTTAAATAGCTACACGGCCATTTTTTTAATTAGAAATCATTCTTATAAACCAAAGACTTAAAATAGCAATCTGCTCTAAAATGATAGAAATCCGTGTTTCTTTCTGATACTGTGTAACATCTGGAAGTCCGTTAATGTAGGAACTTTATCATTTATTGGTTTTTATACCAGGAAACCGACTTAGAAGAAGCCTTTCTGCTCAAAACATTGAAGCACGAAAATATTGTCCCATGTCTGGAGGCTTTTACACACTACGACCCAGAGAGACAGAAGAAAAAGCTCTGGGTAAGAAACATGTCAATGTACTTGGTTAATATAGTAATAGTCCAGCCCATGTGGGATCTCTCCTTAATACACGGATAGAAAGTCCTATAGAATGGGACCTTACAGTAAACACATCCTGCTACACTCAGCACAGTTATAGTTGGTGCTGGAGCTTTGGGTTTCACTTAATAAGAATACTAATCTTTATAGAAATGATATTCCGTAGAATTGACACACTGAAATCTCTTTACCATCTCACTAAATCATTTCTATTTCCTTGTAGATCATTATGGAGTGTTGCAGTGGAGGCTGTCTAGATAATCTCCTTAAAGTCCACTATTCGCTCTATGGAAACTATTTCCCGGAGAGTTGGATTCGCTATGTCTCAACGGAGATCCTGCAGGTAACTTTCTAACTGTCTTGTTTCTCATTCAACAACATGGAAGATGTTTTATTATAGACGGCAAATAATACAATTTATTTCATAACTCAAACATATACTAAAGCCTCGTACACACGTCCGATACCTCGTACGGCAAACGATTCCCCAGTGCGTGACGAACGACTGTTTGGGTCGATAATCACACATGTATATGCACTCGGGGGTTGAAATATCGGACGTGTGTATGGACCTTTAGATACATTTAGCGGATATTTAAGGAGACTAGTAATACGTCTATAGAGTACAGCAGGGCTGGATATTTAATATCTAATGCAGGGTTTTCTACAAACTAAAGTAAGATTTTATTGGAGTAAATTAGAGATATGATTTGAACCCATATTAATACACAAACACCGTGTTTATATTTAGAGCCGCCAATCTTTATTATAAAGGGATTTCAATAACAAAGCAGCGTTTTGTAATCGGACTCTAGTTCCTTATATACCGAGAGACGGTAACAGAAATATCACATGACTGGGATTCTATATGGACAAGCGTTTATTGTCACATCACACACAGAACTGCTAAACTAATGTATCATTAGAGGATATAAGGAATATAATGTGTCTGTCTATCAATCTCTGCAGGGATTACGTTACCTCCATAATAGGAATATTGCTCACCGAGATCTAAAGGGACAAAATATTCTATTCACTGTCGCTGGGGACGTAAAAATAGGTAAGGGAAATTCAATCTTTCAATGATTTGTACACTGTCTAGCTAAAGGTGGCCATACGCTTCCCTCCGATATTCCAAATAACAGTCCCACCAGTTATGGCCAATATTACAGGTGTAATGTCTATGGGAACATATCTAGATACGTCTCTGGTACCTGACCCAATGATACTATCAATTTCACATTGGGATCCCATGGAACATTGATGGAATATGTGTGTGACTAGCGTAACCCTTCAATATGGAAAGATGAATGAATTGTCCCATGATATGAGATTGCAGGTACCTGGGTATAACACGGTATAGGATGTTTATTATATATTAATGCATTTTAGAAGCTTTTTTGATCGATTAGAATCACATTTAATTAGTGGAAATATTAATTAATGTGTAATTACAGCTGATTTTGGATTGGCCAAAATATTCAACGGGCCAGAAGACAGAAGCACGGAATACGCGGGGACTGTATACTGGACGGCCCCCGAAGTGATCAGATGTTTGCTTGACGAAAGCCAAGGATACAATGTATCGGTAAGTTGTAGAAGTAATAATGATATTGCCGTCACAATACATGGCTCTGTTTTTATACAGGTGGGTAAAGATATCACTGGGTAAGAAATCTCCCAGTAATGATTTGGTACTAGTCTAGATCACGGTCGTTCGCCTGCATTACGGCCAATCAGATTCAGCCCCTACACATGGGTGATATATCGCTAATACGTATGGGCACCTTTACTGACTAATAAGGTCTTAGTAGAATGTTGTGACTCCGTTCTGACCATTTTATTTATAGTTAATGGCAATTTCATTAGTTAAGTCAATTTAGTTATATTTCTTTAAGCCTCATTCACACGTACGATCAGGGGGGCTGACCCACGTGCCATGATGTGTGTACCCAGCCGGTTCAGCTAATACTCGTGCCGTGAATGGGCACTTTGTCATGTGAAATGGCCATTCGGTCAGGGCTTGTTGAAGATCCGCCTGGTGGTCGGCCCCTGTAATTACACATGTGTATGGACCTTTACAGTAAACCTATTCATCCTATCAGTAATTAATAACTTGTGGAAGTAAAACATGGATCCTGTCCTCCGATATCTAATGTTTAATCTCTTCTTTCTAGTGTGACATCTGGTCATTTGGGATGGTCTTGATAGAGATGGCAGAAGGAGAGCCACGTAAGTAAAACTCACTATTGTCACTATGTGTAAATACTAGAATATCCCAGAAAGAGACACACACTGACACTGCAATGACCAATTCAACAAATCGCTACCTCCCCTTTAACTCACGTGGGGTATTTCCAATCAGCCCGTCCTGTATTGTTACTATAGATTTCATGGTCTATAAATGAAAGGTGATTCATTCATTTCTCATGTGTTTTTGTTCCTATAACTTTTAGCTTTGCGGAGACGTTCCAGACGGACAGCAAAGAATCTGATCCTTAATGGGGAGAGACCGACCCTGAAGTCTCCCTTATTATGGTGAGTAATGACTGTGTTCCAGATGGATTTTATAGATGTCTCCTTGGATGGTTAGAGATGACAGTGTGTGTATTGATCATGATTATTTCTCTCAAGGTCTAAGCAATTCAGAGACTTTCTGGATTTGTGTCTGGGAAAGAATCCACAGGAAAGACTGAGCAGCGATGGACTTCTACAGCACGGGTTTTTACAATACCTGCGACGTCTAGACTTGGCTAAAAGTTCTATAGCTCGCCTTGTAAGGACCCACAATGTACAGAAAGGTTTGGAATGTAAGAGAACTATTTTATAGCAGTAACAATAATAACTTCCTTTTCCTATTACCAGGCAGCATTAAGGTGGAAAGAGGTTTTAGTGCTGTTAATGGGTTATTAGAAGCAGGATATGGAGGGATGAAAGAGTTTATACTCGTGACGTGAATGGGCACTTTGTCATGTGAAATGGCCATTCGGTCAGGGCTTGTTGAGGATCCGCCTGGTGGTCGGCCCCTGTAATTACACATGTGTATGGACCTTTACAGTAAACCTATTCATCCTATCAGTAATTAATAACTTGTGGAAGTAAAACATGGATCCTGTCCTCCGATATCTAATGTTTAATCTCTTCTTTCTAGTGTGACATCTGGTCATTTGGGATGGTCTTGATAGAGATGGCAGAAGGAGAGCCACGTAAGTAAAACTCACTATTGTCACTATGTGTAAATACTAGAATATCCCAGAAAGAGACACACACTGACACTGCAATGACCAATTCAACAAATCGCTACCTCCCCTTTAACTCACGTGGGGTATTTCCAGTCAGCCCGTCCTGAATTGTTACTATAGATTTCATGGTCTATGAATGAAAGGTGATTCATTCATTTCTCATGTGTTTTTGTTCCTATAACTTTTAGCTTTGCGGAGACGTTCCAGACGGACAGCAAAGAATCTGATCCTTAATGGGGAGAGACCGACCCTGAAGTCTCCCTTATTATGGTGAGTAATGACTGTGTTCCAGATGGATTTTATAGATGTCTCCTTGGATGGTTAGAGATGACAGTGTGTGTATTGATCATGATTATTTCTCTCAAGGTCTAAGCAATTCAGAGACTTTCTGGATTTGTGTCTGGGAAAGAATCCACAGGAAAGACTGAGCAGCGATGGACTTCTACAGCACGGGTTTTTACAATACCTGCGACGTCTAGACTTGGCTAAAAGTGCTATAGCTCGCCTTGTAAGGACCCACAATGTACAGAAAGGTTTGGAATGTAAGAGAACTATTTTATAGCAGTAACAATAATAACTTCCTTTTCCTATTACCAGGCAGCATTAAGGTGGAAAGAGGTTTTAGTGTTGTTAATGGGTTATTAGAAGCAGGATATGGAGGGATGAAAGAGTTTATTTAACTTCTCTTTTATCTGCTCTAACCATTGGTGAGAACCTGAAATGCCAGATCCTCATCCTCACCCCAGAGTAGGGCCACACAGAGGGAAGATGCTCTCTGCCAGTAGGGCCCTTCTAGGTGATACATATAGTGGGGGCTGTAACTTGGAGATAAAGTTCTGCTCTGGTGATTTCTAGGGATGAACCCATTTTAATGTCTCCCTCTTGTTATAAAAGAGAAGATAGGAGTTAAATAAACCTTTCATTAGCCTTTTAGTGTAATATTTCAAAAAACAGGGGATGACATTTACTTTCAAGTTTGATCTCAAACTCCTACTGTCTGTTTGAATAAAGGTGCAGGGAGCTTTGCAGTAGATTTTCTTAGTTACGGTTCCTCCAGTGGGTCCGGAGGGTCCAACCAGTGATAATTCAGCACCATCGTGGTTTATAATAGCCGATCGCTAGTACGGGGTTTACTGCAGGAGATAATAAAATATAATAGGGAACACACAATAGACCCAATAGTAGATACAACACGTAAAACCAATAAGGAAAGAAGAGAATTTATAATTTGATAAAGAAGGAATATCTCTAATGTTATTATATTAAAATCAATTATTGTTAGAGATAGCAGGATGACTTACCAACCCGAAGGGAGCAGGTGGCTTGTTAGAGAGATGTTGTCTTGGTGCAGTGTTACCGATTGTCAGAAAAGGCTAATTATAGAAATCTATGTTTCTATTAAAGTGCAACCGAAGAGAGAAGAGGAAAAGAAAATTGGCAAAGATGAACACCGGGCTGTAGAAAGAGTTCAGAATGTAGAAAGAATTCTATAAAGGTGGACTAGATGGACGTATGTCTTTATACAACCTCCAATACTATGTTACTATGTAACTGTTATACAGACATTATGGGAAGGGTATAAAGGTTGGACTAGATGGACGTATGTCTTTATTTCTTTTAGGATCCAGTGTCCTGGATACCTTAGGAGACCAGGATCTGGAGAAGTAGAGGGTGATCAACAGTATCAAAAGCAGAGAACAGATCAAGAAGAATGAAAGAACAAAATCATGGATCACATCTTTAGGTAAAACTTTAAGTTAAACTGCTGGAAAGCTTTAGCAATATATCTTCCTGAATTACTTCCTAATTCAGCAACTGACCAGCTCTGGCTGCCAATAAAACTCCCCATGTCAACTGTTAGGTCTGTGCAGGTAGTGTGCTGTGTTCCCCGCATTAAGTTCTTAATTGAGGGCATGCCTGCCTCGGGGATCAGGGGAGGACAAAGAAGTTAAATGATGCACTCAAGCTACCAGAACAGGAAGTTCGAACATTGAATATAAATTTTCACAGGCTTCATCTACCCTACGGAGACAACAGATGGCCTTTTTAAGTAATAACAGTGTCGGAGGGGACAGTTTGAAAGTGTAGCTTGACAAAATTAATGGTACAAATGGTAAATTGTCTTTCTAGGTGTGGTATGAATAAAAATTGGTCTGTCCGCATTTGCCACACACAATATTTAAAGGGCATCTATAACCTTAAATAAAACCGGGTCACGTTAGTTATCTGCCCCCCCAACCCAACATCCGTATAATTCACGCCAGTATCAACTGTATTACTGAACCAGATATGTAAGGATAATCATTGTCCCCCATTCTGTCAGAGTTAACTGGCTCTTCTCCCTCCATGCTGTCACATAAGGCTAGTAATGCTGATATCACAACCAATGATGACAGCTGTTTCCCGCGACTGCACATGCTCAAGCTTATAAAAAAGCTGCATTGTAGCAAGGGAGGACGCAGTACTTTTCTGGTTACAAATGCATGTAAAAATCTGTATCACGTGTTCTATAGATCGAGTCATTATCTTGTTTAGGGTGGATTTGCCCTTATTTAAGACATGGTCAGCAGAAGTTATACAGCATAAGAGTTGCTTCACCGGCACTAGTGCACCATGCATTTTATTAAAGCTTTTTGCCACACCAAGGGCAGACGCTAACCACAAGGGGCACTGGGTTAAATCACCATCAATCCTGCATCCTGGTTTGGGTCATTTGGTTCTTTTTTCCAAAAATGCGAGAGTCAGCCCATACCTTAAAGTAAAGAAAGCAGCATGCCACAATGAAAGTCTCTACTATCATTTTGGTTCCAGAGAGTCCCAAGAAGATAGAAAACACGACATTTTTCTCTCCAGCGGCGAACATCGGAACTGCTCGATTTCACCACTGGGGTGAAGGTACCCTAATGCCCAGAATGCAACTAGCACAGCCAAGCAGATTGCATGGACTCATAGCCCAAGTCATTCCAACAATCCTTCAGTCAAAAAGGCAAAGCAACAGGCGTCAGCCACATATACATATCCATCAGCAATCAGAACTCTCTTGAGCTATGTACCCATCCAACCACGAATATTTTAGATCTATGTAAGAATCGTGTAAATTGTAAAGCGCCATCGAAATGATTGCGTCTACATGAAAAACATACTTAATAATTCTAGGGATTATCTGCACAGTGCGTGGCTGCGCTGGAAAGCACGCAGCGCAACGCGTGGCAATTTATGGCAGTGTTTAGTGACGCTGGTCCAAGGGATGCGATCTGAAAAAAACGTATCCCTTGCGCAGATTTTGTGCTAGTGCGGCCTAGCTATACAATTAAGCAACTAAACGGAATAGGACACAAATGTGGCTTAAATGGACGGGGTATATAGGTAGCGGCAGTATCACTAATGAATTGGGGTGCAAGACCCTGTGAGGGAAAAAAGTAGAACCAGGAATAAACGGGGCCCCAAGGCCCACAGGCACTCACTGCAATTGTAATAAAGACAATAAACCATCCTCATAATAACGTGGTCCAGTAATGGATATGTCAATACAAAAAGCTTTATGTTATACACAATCAATAAAAAAATCATGTATCACAGATGTACTCAGCAACGGTGTCCAAGACTTCCCGCTACACGCACTCAGGCCAACGCCGAGCGTACAACTTCGCCTCCGTGAAAATAAACAGTTCAACTGGACAGTGTATAGATGGGAACCATACAACAAGCGTTAGTCCACCATAGACCTAGCTCACGTTTCGAGGCTGGCAACGCCTCTTCTTCAGGGTCACATGGTGAATTGGAGGCGATGGTGGGTGATTTAAATATCCCCAATATAGTGTCAAAAATGAGACACTTCGTTTTCATATAGGACAACTTTAATTTGTGGCGTTCCTTTCAGGGATCTTGTTCCAACCAAGTAGTGATTTTTGGGAGACGCATAATGAGCTAGAGAAGAAATCAGGAAATTGGCCCCAACTGGGACTCTACGTCGGGGTAGATTGTACTCTAGGTTTATGCCTATAGGCTTACTGAAGTGACTCATCCAGATGGCAAGATAAACCAATATGTTTTCAGCGTTGGTTTGATACAACAATCCGTTAAACTCCAGTACCAGTATTCACCATATTACATTGGTTCTATGTGTGTTGTTCCATCTGGGAGCATTTTTGGTCCCTTTGTTGCTTTCCGAGCAATTATGGGGTAGCCTGTCTGTAAACCGTCAAGATGAACAAGTTATGATGCTTGCCCTCTCAAAGTCAAACAGAGGATGTACAGTTTCCGTATGCTCTGAGATACTGTCCAACGGGTATACCGTCAATTAAGATTTGGGTGATATTTGGGCAAGTAAACAGGCTCATTCCCTGCGTATCTTTCCGTGGTATAAAATGCATTGCGAGTCTACCCCCTACTTTTTTATATTAGGTACAAACCGGTATACAACTGTGAGTCAAATGGTAGTGAACCGCAAATTCCAGTCATTAGTTGACATTTGGATAACCAAGTGGAGCTCTTCAATAGATCATCCCAAAGCCTAATGGTTCATCTATATATCGGCCCCAGAATGTTATGTTATTGGAGTTTAGCCTGCAATTGAGTAGTAAACCATGTCCTGTCGAGAATACAACGGGAGATTATTGATAAGGGTTATCCGTTTATCCCAACCCAGAGATTTGATTCCATTCAGAGCAGAGGTAATGCTGTACAACTCAAAGAACGTTAATTAAAATTTCTAGATTCCAAAGAACAAAGCAGTCTACCCTCCGAAAGGAGAGATCCACACAGAAAAGTAAAAGGATTTACCTAAATACACCCCATCCATCAAGTCTTTTCAGAAACAGTGGGCATTGAGTTATCAGGAGCTCGCTAAGCAAAAAGAAGACTATAGGCTATGAGGATTAAGTAACGGCTATAAGGTCATTGAAATATGATAAAAATGTTTAATTCACTACCCCCTGACAAGGGTGGAGGGTGGTCTTAATAGATAAAGCTTTTATATGTTAAGTGTGAACTTTTATATAGTCAACTTCAAGATGTGAACACATATGAGAAACTAGATAAGGTTTTTGACAGATGTGTATAGTGCCAAACTTAAAAATAATTGGAGTGTGCGTGAAGATTGTGGATGGATACAAAGGACCAAGTGAAAATTTTACTGAATGAACCCAAAACGTCCGCATATTATACATACCTAAGGTTCACAAGTCCTTGATGCATCCCCAGCAGACCCACATGTCGGTCGGTTAGGTGGTTTGTTTTCACCAAGGCCCAGTTTATTGATTATTCCTTCAAGAGAGTGTAAAACAGATGTCTTCCTATATTAAGGACACTGGTCATTTATTGGAGCTTCTTGGAACATATTGAGTGCGAGGAAGACTTTATCCTGATGAAATGCGAATGGGTGGGAAGTCTATATATGTTATTCCTCAATTAGACGGTATTGCTGCTTGTAGAGAAGCTCTGATCCGCAAGGGAACTACGTTTCCACCAACCGAATTCTGATGGAATTATTGGAATGATATTATCCTTAATTACTTCAATTGAAGGTCAATTCTTCAGACAGTCGCTGGGACTGCGATGGGGTCCAATTTGGCCCCATCTTTGCGAACCTCTATATGGGAACTTTTGAGTTGAAACATATATAATAAATAGAGTCTAGTATTCAATTGTATGTACGATACATCGATGATATGTGTTTGGAAAGGGAGTAAAAAAAGATGCCCAGACAATTTGTAGTGGTATTAATGTCTCCCATTAAATGGACAGCCAAACATACAGGAGTGAGGTGTTAGAGTTCCTAGATCTAAGAATCTTTAAGAACGGGAATAAATTCGGGAGGCTTTGTATAGAAAGCCACGGACAAGTATACCCTGTTGCATAGACAAAGTTGCTTGAAGGGAGTACCATCTCTCAACTCCTAAGGGTTATCCACAATAATAGGACATTGTCCAGAGGGGAGATACAATTAAGGGAGACAGTCAATAGGTTCTTATCAAGGGGGCTATCAGAGGTTAGACTTGAACTAGCTATTAGAAAGTTGAAGACTTTGTGATGAAGGGGGGTGAAGGACAGTTCGAGGGCCTCAGTTGAAGTATAAACTTCATCTCCCGCTTTCATCATGTTGTATGGAGGTTATAGGGTGTGAACAAACATTGGATTGGTGAGACAGGATAGGCACTTGCCATTTAATAATTCCAAAATACGACGGTGTATAGAAAGTCCAGAGTTTTCGCAATACATGGTGTCCCACAGACAGAACACCTGTGAAAAAAGCCTTGACCACTAAATGGGATGTTTCCAATGCCCCACTGCACTGACATGCCGGAGTTAGATGTTAACGGGGTAGCAGTTTTGCCCACCCTCAAACAGGGAGACGTATCCCATAAGGGGATGGTATTCATGTACAGTAGATTTGTAGTTCTACCTGATTATATGCCCCTGCAGCCTGGTGTACGTAGGGAGAACACCCCAACGGTCGTGAGAGGATGGGTGGGCGGGTTATTTTTGTGACAGCTGCTTGCTCTGACTTGGGATGTGTGTGCATATCGGGTGTTACCTTATGTTGAGGGGTGATGCGTCCCTTCTTAGCATTGAATAGGTTGCCCATGGTGGAACGAGGAGTATATGGAGGTAGAAGGAGATGGCGCTATATTTGCCATATGCTTTTTTAATGGTAGTGGTATGCAGGGGGTGGTTGGGATGGGGAGGTTTATAAGGGTGGGGTGGTGGTAGACACGAGGTGGTGACTTTCTGAGATTTGAAGTCCTGTGAGTGCAGGGTCTGTGTATATACAACAGGGGTACAGCAACATCAAATCCAGGGTCTAGTGCAAGCTGTTATTCAAATCAAGTATATATTTTTCTACAACAGTTACGAGCAGCTACAAATAGCAGAGATATGGAAAAACTTTTTATTTGACATCCGACATCTGTGTCATACAGTCTGTGACATCCGACATCTGTGTCATACAGTCTGTGACATCCGACATCTGGTCATACAGTCTGTGGACATCCGACATCTGTGTTCATACAGTCTGTGACAACCGACCATCTGTGTCATACAGTCTGTGACATCCGACATCTGTGTCATACAGTCTGCGACGTTTCGGGCAGCAGCCCTTTCTCAAGCAAAGAACACAGAGACTGAACAGTGTTAATTAGTAAATGACTTATAAACTATCAAACAGGAAATTGATACATCACATAGAAATTAAGTAACAAATAGTAACACACTGCCCTCTCATGGTATATTGGGTAAACTACAGCATCCAACCATTTTTATAAAAATACATAGAGATCATAGTCTCTGTTAAGTCCCTTGGGCTTTAAAGTGCCCAACCTCTCTCTGTTTAAGTTTCTGTTGTCTGTCACCCCCTTTTTTGGGATCAATTCTAACATGGTCCAGTACCATGAATCGTATTTCACTGGCACCGTGTCCATGATGAAAAAAATGTTTGGGTACAGGCAGTGACATATTTCTCGACTTAATGGACGGTTTATGTTGTGTTAGTCGCAACTTGAGTTTCTGCGTGGTCTCCCCCACATATATACGGACCTTGCAGGCTAGAGCTGCTGGGTATTTGTATATATAAGGGGTACTAGGAACCTTGTTGTTTGGGGTTATACTATATGGTATGTGTAATTAATAAATGTGTTAGATTAGATGTGTGTTATATATAGCTCCAGAGCTTCTAGGGTTTAATTTCTATAGCGCGGGGTTTTTCTTCATATGGTGGGTTATAAAGTATAGAGTATAATACATATAGAATATTACAGTAGTATAGTACATAAAGTATAGTATTATACTATAGTATATAGTATAGTACAGTATAGAGTATATTACATAAGAAATTACAGTAGGATATACATAAAGTATAGATTTATACTATAGTATATAGTAATTAGACAGTATAGAGTACATACAATAGAATATTACCGTAAGTCTAGTAAAAGTAGAGTATTTATACTATAGTATTGTTAGTACAGATAGAGTATAATACATATAGAATATTACAGTAGTATAGTACATAAGTTATAGTATGATACTATAGTATATAGTATAGGACAGGATAGAGTTAATACATATAGAATACATACAGTAGGATAGTATATTTACATTAAAGTATAGTTATAGTATTAGTACAAGTATAGAGGATAATACATAAGAATATTAAAGTAGCTATAGTGACATAAAGTATAGTATTATACTAGAGTATATAGTATAGTACAGTATAGAGTATAATACATATTAGAATATAACAGTCTTATAGTAATTAAAGTATAGTATAGTATATAGTTATAGTACATATAGAGTATCAACATATAGAAATTGACGTAGTGATAGTACATAAAGTCATAGTATATAGCTATAGTTATTAGATAGTACAGTATAGACGTAAATACATAATAGAATATTACAGAAGTATAAGTACATAAAGTATAGTAATAATTGTAGTATAGTATATAGTATAGTTACAGTCTAGAGTATAATACAATGGAATAGTAAAGACGGATGTAAATAAAAGATAGTATTGTAGTATAGTCTTAGTATAGACAGTATCGCGTATATTACCATATAGAATAGAACAGTCGTAAGTACTAAAGGATAGTCATACTATAGTATATAGGATAGTAACAGTAGAGAGGATAATACATATAGGGAATAATTACAGTAGATAGGTACATTAAAGTAGTATAGTGTTAGTACAGTTAAGAGTATAATACATAGAATTATAACAGGAGTAATAGTACATTAAAGTATAGTAAAGAACGACCGGCCCACGCAAACGCAAAACGATGGTGTATAGTACAGTATGAGAAGTATAATTCCATTATCGAAATATAACAGTAATAGTACCATAAAAGTACGTATTATACTATAGTATATAGTAGAGTACAGTATAGAGTATAAGACATATAGAATATACAGTAGATAGGACAATAAAAGTATAGTATTTATACTATAGTATATAGGATAGCTACAGTAAGAGATATTACATATAGAATTACAGTAGTTTATAGTACATAAAAGTATAGTATTATACGATATTATATAGTATAGTACAGTATAGAGTATATTAACTATAGACTTATTACAGTAGTATAGACATTAAAGATAGTATGCTACATATATATAGTTATAGTTACAGTATAGAGTATATTACATATAGAATAGTACAGTAGGTATAGTACATAAAGTATATTATTGTAGTATGTATATAGTATATGTACAGTATAGAGTACCATACATTAGAAATTACAGTAGATTAGTACATAAAGTATAGTATTGTAGTATAGTATATAGGATAGTACAGTCTTAGAGTACAATAATATAGAATATTACAGTTAGTATAGTACATAAAGTTAGTAAGGTATAGATTACAGGATAGAGATAATACAGATAGAAATTACATAGTATAGTACATAAAGTATAGTATTATATATTAGTGACATATACGAATCAAAAGAAGGGAAGAAAAGTAGTACAGTATAGAGTTATAATACATATAGCAATTTACGAGGTATAGTACATAAAGTCTAGTATATACTATAGTATATAGTATATACAGTATAGAGTATAATAATATGAATATTACAGTAGATAGTACATAAAGTATAGTATTATTACTATTAGTATCTACGTCTAGCTACAGTATAGAGTATAATACATATAGAATATTACAGTAGTATAGTACATAAAGTATAGTATATAGTATAGTACAGTATAGAGTAATACATATAGAATATTACAGTAGTCGTATAGTACATAAAGTATAGTATTATACTATAGTATATAGTATAGTACAGTATAGAGTTATAATACAGATAGAATATTACAGTAGGTATAGTACATAAAGTATAGTATATAGTATAGTACAGTATAGAGTATAATACATATAGAAGATTCACGTAGTATATGTACATAAAGTCTAGTATATAGTATAGTTACAGTATAGAGTATAATACATTATAGAGATTACAGGTAGTATAGTCCAGAAAGTATAGTATTCTGACTATAGTATATAGTATGCGTTTTACAGTATAAGAGTATAATACATATAGAATATTACAGTAGTATAGTACATAAAGTATAGTATCTAGTAGTTACAGTATAGAGTATAGTCATATAGAATATTCAGTAGTATAGTACAAAGTATAGTATTATACATAGTATATAGTATAGTACGTATAGAGTATATTCATATAGCAATTATTACAGTAGTATAAGTTAAATTAAAGTAAGTATTATTACTATATTATATAGTAAGTACAGTTATAGAGTATAAATATAGAATATTACATTAGTATCTAGATAGTACATAAAGTATAGTATTATACCTATAGTATATAGGATAGTACAGAAGAGTATAATACATATAGGAATATTACAGTAGTATAGTAAAATAAAGTATAGTATTATAATATAGAATATAGTATAGCTACAGTATAGAGTTATAATACATATAGAAATATTGCAGGAGTATAGTAAATAAACGTATAGTATATAGTATAGACAGTATAGAGTATACTACATATAGAAATACAGTAGTATTTAGTTACATAAATATAGTATTGTAGTATAGTATAAGTATTAGTCCAGTCGATAGAGTACAATACATATAGACTATACAGTAGTTAGTACATAAAGTTATAGTATATAGGTATCGAACAGTATAGAGTATAAACATATATAATATTACAGAGTATGTACATAAAGTGATAGTATTGTAGTATAAGTATATAGTATAGTCCAGTATAGAGTACAATACATATAGAATATTAACAGTAGTATAGTACATAAAGTATAGTACCGTTAGAGTAAACATATAGAATATTACGTAGTAGGTATCGTACATTAAAAGTATAGGATGTAGTATAGTATATAGTTATTAGTACAGTATAGAGTATATTACCATATAGAATATTACTAGTAGTATAGTTAAATAAAGTATAGTTTTATACTATATTACTATTAGTATAGTACAGGTATTATAGAGGTATTATTACATATAGATAGTACAGTAGTTAGTATAGTTACATTAAAGTAAGTATTGTAGTATATATATAGTATAGTACAGTTAGGTACAATACATATAGAATTAATAAGTAGTATAGTACAAAAGTATTAGTATATTGGATGAGTACAGTATAGAGGTATAATACCTATAGAATTATTACAGTAGTATTATAGTACATAAGTATCGATTCTACTATGTATATAGTATAGTACAGTATAGAGATAATACATATAGAATATTACAGTAGTATAGTACATAAAGTCTAGTATTGGTAGTATCGGTATATAGTATAGTACAGTATAGAAGTATATACATATAGAATATTACAGTAGTATAGTACATAAAGTATAGTATTGTAGTATAGTATATAGTATAGTACAGTATAGAGTATATTACATATAGAATATTACAGTAGTATAGTACATAAAGTATAGTATTGTAGTATAGTACAGTATATAGTATAGTACAATATATAGTATAATATAGAATATTATACCATAAACAGGGTTATTCAATAAATGTTCTTATCGTTTAAAATTGTGCTAATTTTGCCCCAACCAATCAGATGTAAGCTTTCAAATTTTAAATAAGATCTGATTGGTTGGAGCAAAATTAGCACCTTTTTAAACGATAAGAACTTTTATTGAATCTCCCTGATAGTATAGTACAGTAGTAAAGTATAGTGTATAGTACAGTAGTATAGTATAGAGTATAATACATATAGAATATTACAGTAGTGTAGTACATATAGAATAGAACAGTATAGTACATATAGCATAGTACAGTATGAATAGTATATAATATAGTATATATAGTATAGAACAATACAGTACATATAGCATAGAATAGTATAGTTCATATAGTATAGTATACTGCATATAGTATATAATAGTATAGAACATAGTATATTACAGTATAGAATAGGATAGTGTAGAATTGTAGTATAGCATAGAATAGTACAGTACATATAGTATAGAATAGTATAATAGTATAGAACACATAGTATATTACAGGTTAGAATAGGATAGTGTAGAATTGTAGTATAGTATAGAATAGTACAGTACATATAGAATAGTATAGTATATATAGTATAGAATAGTATAGTATATATAGTATAGAATAGTATAGAACACATAGTATAGTACAGGTTAGAATAGGATAGTGTAGAATTGTAGTATAGTATAGAATAGTACAGTACATGTACATGTACATGTCCGAACTTCGCAAAATCCGGTCCGCTCGAGGATTCGAAAATTCGACAATTCGAAAATCTGCGAACGGACCCGTTAAAAGGAAAAATATCCTTGAAATTACGAGATTTCGTGTATCTTCGAAATTTTTCGAAAATACGAGTAATCCTCGTAATTTCGTAAATTTTCAAAAATACGTATGTACGGAAATAAGAGAAATCCTTGGAAGTTCGGAAGGTGGAAATTTTCGGAAAAATCCGCCGTTCGTGAACGGGATAAATAAATTGCGTTATGCCTTTTCGCTCAAATTACCGTTACAAATAGCGAAGTATGGCGAAAAGGATTTTAGCGTTAGGTCACGGAAATGTTTTCGCCACTCGTTAACGCCACCTTTTTAATTCGCGTTAACTAGCTTTTTGGCGAAAAACCATGCGTTAAGAGAAAGCAAAAACTTTTTGCGACTTTTGGCACTTTTATAAATATGCCCCTGGGTGTCCTGCACAACTTACAACAACGAATCCCACATTTTTGCTTTGACACAACTTACTGAATCCACGGGGTCAGAGTTTCCACTGGGATAAGGTTTTATTTTATCATTTCTGTTCCCCAGTTACGGTGGAGAAAAAAAATAATCAAAATACTAGCAAAGATGGTACAACACACATAACATACAACACACATAACATACAACACACATAACATACAACACACATAATATACAACACACATAACATACAACACACATAATATACAACACACAACATACAACACACATAACATACAACACACATAACATACAACACACATAACATACAACACACATAACATACAACACACATATGTAAAAAGCAATAAAAAGGGTTGTACCGTCAAATTAATTCATTGGGCTTGAAAAAGCACAAAGTTCAGGCGTCGCTTCTTATTCTTCTTGATTATCGGTCGGCTGCGGAGGAGGAGGAGGAGGCAGAGGAGGAGGAGAGGGAGGAGAGGAGGAGGAGGAGGAGGAGGAGGAGGAGGAGGAGGAGGAGAGGAGGAGGAGGAGGCGGAGGAAGGAGGATGGAGGAGGAGGAGGAGTAGGTTCTTCTTCTTCTTTTCTTCTTCTTCTTCTTCTTCTTCTTCTTCTTCTTCTTCTTTCTTCGTCTTCTTCTTCTTCTTCTTCTTCTTCTTCTTCGTCTTCTTCTTCTTCTTATTCTTCTTCTTCTTCTTCTCTTCATAAAGCCTTTTATCTATTGCAAGAAAATGGTGTGCGGCTCCATGTTTATCCGATTCCATGTGTATTAGAGGTTTGAACGGACGACCCAGAGGAGATACGCACCCAAACATTCGCTTTATTTCAGTGCTGCTGCTATTTGTTATATAGTTTATTTTAAAGCGCCAATTGGGGACGCAAGCTCGTCCGTTTCCACCAACCCAAAGTTGAATAAAAAATAAATAAATAGAAGCGAGCGGGAACTGACGCGATGCCCACAATCTGGCGAAAAGCCAATTGCGCCGCTGTTAACATTCCACCGCCGGGTTTCTCCGTTTTATAAATCGAGGTCATTCCAATTTTAGTGAAGACGACGGGGAAAAACAGTGGCGGAAAGTGAACAGACTTTTATACATATGCCCCTAAATGTATTTTGTTACCACATTACTTTTTTCGGTCAATTAAATTTAGTTTTGTCCCCAAAGTGTTGTTTTAGTCCACTAAATGTGTTTTGTTATCACTGAATTTCTTTTGGTCACCGAAGTGTGTTTTTTTTGTTACAAAATGATCTGGAAACAAACGGCCCCCCATAGAACAGAAGTTCATTTGCATTAGGTATTATGTCAATTGCACAGTTTGTTGTGCACCCATTGGCTGAAATCAGCGCTGGGCAGAACAATGCACCACATGAATGTAATATATGATAAGCTGCCTGTACACTATTACACTAGGCAATGTTCACACTAGCAAACACAGGGGGCTGCTGTAGCTTGCTCGGTTTGTGTCGGGTTGGGTTGCTGTGAGATCCCCCTTTGTCTCTGGGGTTTTTTTAAGTTGGAACAATCTAAATGGGTTTGGTAGGATGAATTTGTGGGCTGGGTAATAAATCCCCCATTATAGACCTGTTGGCCTACTGAATGTAGGAGGGCCCCACACACTGCACTGTTATGGGTTTCTAGTGTCCCTGTCACGGTGAGTTAGGCAGCAGAACTTGTAACTGAGAAGCAGACATCCGAGATGTGGGTCTATCTAGGAGCTGTCCAGCTCTGCCATGGTCCCTCCAACCCCCACAGTTTGTTTAACTGTCAGTACGGTGAACATGTTGGGACTGGGGGAGGTTTTTCAGTTAAGTTATAGACTTAACTGAAACTAAGTTACGTCTATAGAAACCCACTGGGGCTTGTTATTGTCTCCTCCCACAGATGTCCCATTCTTCATCTCTCAGACAGGGACCTTTCACTTTAATCCACTCCCCCTTACTATATTATTCATGTCATTGCACCTTAGGCTATGTGCTTCTATCAATACAGACTGTGCAGGGATGGATCATAGCTCCACCCCTTATGCAAATAGCTGGCCGTGATGTCACCAGTTAATGTCTTATCTTTTTTTTTTTACTAAGAACACTTGGGCAGCACGGTGGCTCAGAGGTATGCTGATGCCCTGCAGCATTTGAGGAGCTCGGTTCGATTCCGATCTCAGCCCCATCTGCATGGAGTTTGTATGTTCTCCACGTGCTTGCGTGGGTTTCCTCCGGGTACTCCGGTTTCCCCCACAATCCAAAACATATAGCAGCTCTGGTCCTTGTGGTGCATACCCACCCTTGGACACATCTGCACCCGAGTTTGAATGTTCTCTCCCAAGCTTGAAGTGGGTCTCCGCGTTTCCTTCGGGTACTTCGGTTCCCTTCAAGTAAAGACATTCTTAAGTGGGTTGTCACATTGGCGAAAGCTGGTGAGTCAATCACTTAATAAACCAAAGTGGGTTGTCACATTGGCGAAAGCTGGTGAGGCGATCACTTTCTTTATTATTTTTTGACACATACAACCAACCAATCAGTCGGTCTTTATGGTCTCCAAGCTTTAGGAGGAGGAATCCTAACTACAGATAAGAAGAGGAGACGACCAACCATAAGGGTTAGGTCCCCATCCTAGGCCATTCCCCCATTAATAAAGGCTGCGGACCGCAATGTAAAGATGATGAGTTTGATGTGCTAATGTCACAGCCATTGTACTATTATTGTATTGTGTATTATTATTGTAAATAGGAATGAAATAACTGACAGCCAGTCAGCCTAACAGAACTGTTACAAACTGTCAGTTACCTGTAGAATTATTACTCCCCATTGGGCAGGGGGGAGTTGTCAACCTTTGCCAGAAGGAGAGATAACAGGGGCAATAATCATTAAATGTCTGCTTGGAAATGAATGGAATAAAGTGCCAATAAGTGGCAAATGACCAGGTCTTAACATAAGACCATTTGATTGGATTATAAACATGATTACGTGTATAACTGGCTCTAGTTGGCCTATTAAAACGCAGGTCCACCCTTAAAACAAAGAACTGGCGACTTGTCGGTTATCTGCCCGCACCCCCAAGTGTTATTTTACGGGTTTATTACGTGGATTTGTAACTAGAGATGTTTGTCCGAAGATTCGAAAACGAAAAAAAAAAAAGGAAAAAAAAAAGTGTTTATGGATTTTAAGGATGAAATAGTAATAGTAGGTGACTGTAAATAACACAGGGACCCGGGGAATGTCTGGGGAACCTGGAAATAGAACCGAACTCATTTAAACACTATCAGGGAGATTCAATAAAAGTTCTTATCATCTAAAATGGTGCTAATTTTACCCCAACCAATCAGATGTTAGCTTTCAAATATTAAATAACATCTGATTGGTTGGGGTAATTTTTAACGATAAGAACTTTTATTGAATCTCCCTGAACCTTTCCTCACGATCGGGCTGTTTTCGAGCTTCAGCATTCGTTTCTTGTTTTCGAGGGTTACCGAAATCGATCTTTATTTACGAGGGTTACCGAAATCGATCTTTATTTACGAGGGTTACCGAAATCGATCTTTATTTACGAGGGTTACCGAAATCGATCGATCTTTATTTACGAGCGCAGGTGGTCTGACCTGAAGAGGCAGAGGGCCAGTTATGTCGCTGACATAGCCAACAGAGCGCAAGGCAAGTATCACTGTTTTAGCCATTTATTCTGCTTTGATTGTTCTATGAAATGTTTATATGAAATATATCATTTATTTGTACTTTATTGTAAACCACATAAATAATTGTCAGAGAAACTTGTTTTTTTACAAGTTTATATTTGTGTAAAGCACTTCTTATTACCGATAACCGCATTGCAAAACGCCGCTAACATGTACAGGATCTTATTATGTTAGTTAGGGGGGCGTTAAAAAGCCTAAAAAGCTGTTGCTACCGTCAAATTAATTCATTGGCTTGAAAAAGACAAATTCTGTTCTTCTTCTGCTTATCTTCTTCTTCTTCTTCTTCTTCTTCTTCTTCTTCTTCTTTCGTCTTTCTTCTTCGTCTTCTTCTTTTCTTTCTTCTCTTCTTTTTCTTTTCTTCTCTCTTTTTTTCTTTTCTCTCTCTTTCTCTTCATAAAGCCTTTTATCTATTGCAAGAAACTGGTGTGCGGCTCCATGTTTATCCGATTCCATGTGTATTAGAGGTTTGAACGGACGACCCAGAGGAGATACGCACCCAAACATTCGCTTTATTTCAGTGCTGCTATTTGTTATATAGTTTATTTATAAAGCGCCAATTGGGGACGCAAGCTCGTCCGTTTCCACCAACCCAAAGTTGAATAAAAAATAAATAAATAGAAGCGAGGGGAACTGACGCGATGCCCACAATCTGGCGAAAAGCCAATTGCGCCGCTGTTAACATTCCACCCGGGTTTCTCCGTTTTATAAATCGAGGTCATTCCAATTTTAGTGAAGACGACGGGAAAAACAGTGGCGGAAAGTGAACAGACTTTATACATATGCCCCTAAATGTATTTTGTTACCACATTACTTTTTTCGGTCAATTAAATTTAGTTTTGTCCCCAAAGTGTTGTTTTAGTCCACTAAATGTGTTTTGTTATCACTGAATTTCTTTTGGTCACCGAAGTGTGTTTTTTTTGTTACAAAATGATCTGGAAACAAACGGCCCCCCATAGAACAGAAGTTCATTTGCATTAGGTATTATGTCAATTGCACAGTTTGTTGTGCACCCATTGGCTGAAATCAGCGCTGGGCAGAACCAATGAATGTAATATATGATAAGCTGCCTGTACACTATTACACTAGGCAATGTTCACACTAGCAAACACAGGGGGCTGCTGTAGCTTGCTCGGTTTGTGTGCCGGGTTGGGTTGCTGTGAGATCCCCCTTTGTCTCTGGGGTTTTTTTAAGTTGGAACAATCTAAATGGGTTTGGTAGGATGAATTTGTGGCTGGGTAATAAATCCCCCATTATAGACCTGTTGGCCTACTGAATGTAGGAGGGCCCCACACACTGCACTGTTATGGGTTTCTAGTGTCCCTGTCACGGGTGAGTTAGGCAGCAGAACTTGTAACTGAGAAGCAGACATCCGAGATGTGGGTCTATCTAGGAGCTGTCCAGCTCTGCCATGGTCCCTCCAACCCCCACAGTTTGTTTAACTGTCAGTACGGTGAACATGTTGGGACTGGGGGAGGCTTTTTCAGTTAAGTTATAGACTTAACTGAAACTAAGTTACGTCTATAGAAACCCACTGGGGCTTGTTATTGTCTCCTCCCACAGATGTCCCATTCTTCATCTCTCAGACAGGGACCTTTCACTTTAATCCACTCCCCCTTACTATATTATTCATGTCATTGCACCTTAGGCTATGTGCTTCTATCAATACAGACTGTGCAGGGATGGATCATAGCTCCACCCCTTTATGCAAATAGCTGGCCGTGATGTCACCAGTTACTATGTCTTATCTTTTTTTTTTTTACTAAGAACACTTGGGCAGCACGGTGGCTCAGAGGTATGCTGATGCCCTGCAGCATTTGAGGAGCTCGGTTCGATTCCGATCTCAGCCCCATCTGCATGGAGTTTGTATGTTCTCCACGTGCTTGCGTGGGTTTCCTCCGGGTACTCCGGTTTCCCCCACAATCCAAAACATATAGCAGCTCTGGTCCTTGTGGTGCATACCCACCCTTGGACACATCTGCACCCGAGTTTGAATGTTCTCTCCCAAGCTTGAAGTGGGTCTCCGCGTTTCCTTCGGGTACTTCGGTTCCCTTCAAGTAAAGACATTCTTAAGTGGGTTGTCACATTGGCGAAAGCTGGTGAGTCAATCACTTAATAAACCAAAGTGGGTTGTCACATTGGCGAAAGCTGGTGAGGCGATCACTTTCTTTTATTATTTTTTGACACATACAACCAACCAATCAGTCGGTCTTTATGGTCTCCAAGCTTTAGGAGGAGGAATCCTAACTACAGATAAGAAGAGGAGACGACCAACCATAAGGGTTAGGTCCCCATCCTAGGCCATTCCCCCATTAATAAAGGCTGCGGACCGCAATGTAAAGATGATGAGTTTGATGTGCTAATGTCACAGCCATTGTACTATTATTGTATTGTGTATTATTATTGTAAATAGGAATGAAATAACTGACAGCCAGTCAGCCTAACAGAACTGTTACAAACTGTCAGTTACCTGTAGAATTATTACTCCCCATTGGGCAGGGGGGAGTTGTCAACCTTTGCCAGAAGGAGAGATAACAGGGGCAATAATCATTAAATGTCTGCTTGGAAATGAATGGAATAAAGTGCCAATAAGTGGCAAATGACCAGGTCTTAACATAAGACCATTTGATTGGATTATAAACATGATTACGTGTATAACTGGCTCTAGTTGGCCTATTAAAACGCAGGTCCACCCTTAAAACAAAGAACTGGCGACTTGTCGGTTATCTGCCCGCACCCCCAAGTGTTATTTTACGGGTTTATTACGTGGATTTGTAACTAGAGATGTTTGTCCGAAGATTCGAAAACGAAAAAAAAAAAAGGAAAAAAAAAGTGTTTATGGATTTTAAGGATGAAATAGTAATAGTAGGTGACTGTAAATAACACAGGGACCCGGGGAATGTCTGGGGAACCTGGAAATAGAACCGAAACTCATTTAAACACTATCAGGGAGATTCAATAAAAGTTCTTATCATCTAAAATGGTGCTAATTTTACCCCAACCAATCAGATGTTAGCTTTCAAATATTAAATAACATCTGATTGGTTGGGGTAATTTTTAACGATAAGAACTTTTATTGAATCTCCCTGAACCTTTCCTCACGATCGGGCTGTTTTCGAGCTTCAGCATTCGTTTCTTGTTTTCGAGGGGGTTACCGAAATCGATCTTTATTACGAGGGTTACCGAAATCGATCTTTATTTACGAGGGTCACCGAAATCGATCTTTATTACGAGGGTTACCGAAATCGATCGATCTTTATTTACGAGCGCAGGTGGTCTGACCTGAAGAGGCAGAGGGCCAGTTATGTCGCTGACATAGCCAACAGAGCGCAAGGCAAGTATCACTGTTTTAGCCATTTATTTCTGCTTTGATTGTTCTATGAAATGTTTATATGAAATATTATCTCATTTATTTGTACTTTATTGTAAACCACATAAATAATTGTCAGAGAAACTTGTTTTTTTACAAGTTTATATTTGTGTAAAGCACTTCTTATTACCGATAACCGCATTGCAAAACGCCGCTAACATGTACAGGATCTTATTAATGTTAGTTAGGGGGGCGTTAAAAAGCCTAAAAAGCTGTTGCTACGTCAAATTAATTCTGGGGTTGAAAAAGACAAATTCTGTTCTTGTCTTCTTTCTTCTTCTTCTTCTTCTTCTTTCTTCTTCTTCTTCTTCTTCTTCTTCTTCTTCTTCTTCTTCTTCTTCTTCTTCTCTTCTTTTATTCTTCTTCTTCTTTTTTTTCTCTTTTCTTCTTCTCTTTCTTCTTTCTTCTTCTTTCTTCTTCTTCTTCTTCTCTCTCATAAAGCCTTTTATCTATTGCAAGAAACTGGTGTGCGGCTCCATGTTTATCCGATTCCATGTGTATTAGAGGTTTGAACGGACGACCCAGAGGAGATACGCACCCAAACATTCGCTTTATTTCAGTGCTGCTGCTATTTGTTATATAGTTTATTTATAAAGCGCCAATTGGGGACGCAAGCTCGTCCGTTTCCACCAACCCAAAGTTGAATAAAAAAATAAATAAATAGAAGCGAGCGGGAACTGACGCGATGCCCACAATCTGGCGAAAAGCCAATTGCGCCGCTGTTAACATTCCACCCGGGTTTCTCCGTTTTATAAATCGAGGTCATTCCAATTTTAGTGAAGACGACGGGAAAAAACAGTGGCGGAAAGTGAACAGACTTTTATACATATGCCCCTAAATGTATTTTGTACCACTTACTTTTTTCGGTCAATTAAATTTAGTTTTGTCCCCAAAGTGTTGTTTTAGTCCACTAAATGTGTTTTGTATCACTGAATTTCTTTTGGTCACCGAAGTGTGTTTTTTTTGTTACAAAATGATCTGGAAACAAACGGCCCCCCATAGAACAGAAGTTCATTTGCATTAGGTATTATGTCAATTGCACAGTTTGTTGTGCACCCATTGGCTGAAATCAGCGCTGGGCAGAACCAATGAATGTAATATATGATAAGCTGCCTGTACACTATTACACTAGGCAATGTTCACACTAGCAAACACAGGGGGCTGCTGTAGCTTGCTCGGTTTGTGTGCCGGGTTGGGTTGCTGTGAGATCCCCCTTGTCTCTGGGGTTTTTTTTAAGTTGGAACAATCTAAATGGGTTTGGTAGGATGAATTTGTGGCTGGGTAATAAATCCCCCATTATAGACCTGTTGGCCTACTGAATGTAGGAGGGCCCCACACACTGCACTGTTATGGGTTTCTAGTGTCCCTGTCACGGTGAGTTAGGCAGCAGAACTTGTAACTGAGAAGCAGACATCCGAGATGTGGGTCTATCTAGGAGCTGTCCAGCTCTGCCATGGTCCCTCCAACCCCCACAGTTTGTTTAACTGTCAGTACGGTGAACATGTTGGGACTGGGGGAGGCTTTTTCAGTTAAGTTATAGACTTAACTGAAACTAAGTTACGTCTATAGAAACCCACTGGGGCTTGTTATTGTCTCCTCCCACAGATGTCCCATTCTTCATCTCTCAGACAGGGACCTTTCACTTTAATCCACTCCCCCTTACTATATTATTCATGTCATTGCACCTTAGGCTATGTGCTTCTATCAATACAGACTGTGCAGGGATGGATCATAGCTCCACCCCTTTATGCAAATAGCTGGCCGTGATGTCACCAGTTACTATGTTTATCTTTTTTTTTTTACTAAGAACACTTGGGCAGCACGGTGGCTCAGAGGTATGCTGATGATGCCCTGAGCATTTGAGGAGCTCGGTTCGATTCCGATCTCAGCCCCATCTGCATGGAGTTTGTATGTTCTCCACGTGCTTGCGTGGGTTTCCTCCGGGTACTCCGGTTTCCCCCACAATCCAAAACATATAGCAGCTCTGGTCCTTGTGGTGCATACCCACCCTTGGACACATCTGCACCCGAGTTTGAATGTTCTCTCCCAAGCTTGAAGTGGGTCTCCGCGTTTCCTTCGGGTACTTCGGTTCCCTTCAAGTAAAGACATTCTTAAGTGGGTTGTCACATTGGCGAAAGCTGGTGAGTCAATCACTTAATAAACCAAAGTGGGTTGTCACTGGCGAAAGCTGGTGAGGCGATCACTTTCTTTTATTATTTTTTGACACATACAACCAACCAATCAGTCGGTCTTTATGGTCTCCAAGCTTTAGGAGGAGGAATCCTAACTACAGATAAGAAGAGGAGACGACCAACCATAAGGGTTAGGTCCCCATCCTAGGCCATTCCCCCATTAATAAAGGCTGCGGACCGCAATGTAAAGATGATGAGTTTGATGTGCTAATGTCACAGCCATTGTACTATTATTGTATTGTGTATTATTATTGTAAATAGGAATGAAATAACTGACAGCCAGTCAGCCTAACAGAACTGTTACAAACTGTCAGTTACCTGTAGAATTATTACTCCCCATTGGGCAGGGGGGAGTTGTCAACCTTTGCCAGAAGGAGAGATAAAGGCAGGGGCAATAATCATTAAATGTCTGCTTGGAAATGAATGGAATAAAGTGCCAATAAGTGGCAAATGACCAGGTCTTAACATAAGACCATTTGATTGGATTATAAACATGATTACGTGTATAACTGGCTCTAGTTGGCCTATTAAAACGCAGGTCCACCCTTAAAACAAAGAACTGGCGACTTGTCGGTTATCTGCCCGCACCCCCAAGTGTTATTTTTACGGGTTTATTACGTGGATTTGTAACTAGAGATGTTTGTCCGAAGATTCGAAAACGAAAAAAAAAAAAAAAGGAAAAAAAAAGTGTTTATGGATTTTAAGGATGAAATAGTAATAGTAGGTGACTGAAATAACACAGGGACACCGGGGGGGAATGTCTGGGGAACCTGGAAATAGAACCGAAACTCATTTAAACACTATCAGGGAGATTCAATAAAAGTTCTTATCATCTAAAATGGTGCTAATTTTACCCCAACCAATCAGATGTTAGCTTTCAAATATTAAATAACATCTGATTGGTTGGGGTAATTTTAACGATAAGAACTTTTATTGAATCTCCCTGAACCTTTCCTCACGATCGGGCTGTTTTCGAGCTTCAGCATTCGTTTCTTGTTTTCGAGGGTTACCGAAATCGATCTTTATTTACGAGGGTTACCGAAATCGATCTTTATTTACGAGGGTCACCGAAATCGATCTTTATTTACGAGGGTTACCGAAATCGATCGATCTTTATTTACGAGCGCAGGTGGTCTGACCTGAAGAGGCAGAGGGCCAGTTATGTCGCTGACATAGCCAACAGAGCGCAAGGCAAGTATCACTGTTTTAGCCATTTATTCTGCTTTGATTGTTCTATGAAATGTTTATATGAAATATTATCTCATTTATTTGTACTTTATTGTAAACCACATAAATAATTGTCAGAGAAACTTGTTTTTTTAAAGTTTATATTGTGTAAAGCACTTCTTATTACCGATAACCGCATTGCAAAACGCCGCTAACATGTACAGGATCTATTAATGTTAGAGGGGGGCGGTTAAAAAGCCTAAAAAGCTGTGCTACCGTCAAAATAATCATTGGTGAAAAAGACAAAATTACCCTGCTCTCTTCGTCTTCGTCTCTATCATCTGCGTAGCTATGCGTTTCTAGTCTTCTTTTCGTTTCTCTTTTGTCTTCTTCTTCTTTTTCTTTTCTCCTTCTTCTTCTTCCTTCCTTTCTTTTTTTTCATAAAGCCTTTTATCTATTGCAAAGAAACTGGTGTGCGGCTCCATGTTTATCCGATTCCATGTGTATTAGAGGTTTGAACGGACGACCCAGAGGAGATACGCACCCAAACATTCGCTTTATTTCAGTGCTGCTGCTATTTGTTATATAGTTTATTTATAAAGCGCCAATTGGGGACGCAAGCTCGTCCGTTTCCACCAACCCAAAGTTGAATAAAAAAATAAATAAATAGAAGCGAGCGGGAACTGACGCGATGCCCACAATCTGGCGAAAAGCCAATTGCGCCGCTGTTAACATTCCACCACCGGGTTTCTCCGTTTTATAAATCGAGGTCATTCCAATTTTAGTGAAGACGACGGGAAAAAAACAGTGGCGGAAAGTGAACAGACTTTTATACATATGCCCCTAAATGTATTTTGTTACCACATTACTTTTTTCGGTCAATTAAATTTAGTTTTGTCCCCAAAGTGTTGTTTTAGTCCACTAAATGTGTTTTGTTATCACTGAATTTCTTTGGTCACCGAAGTGTGTTTTTTTTGTTACAAAATGATCTGGAAACAAACGGCCCCCCCATAGAACAGAAGTTCATTTGCATTAGGTATTATGTCAATTGCACAGTTTGTTGTGCACCCATTGGCTGAAATCAGCGCTGGGCGCAGAACCAATGAATGTAATATATGATAAGCTGCCTGTACACTATTACACTAGGCAATGTTCACACTAGCAAACACAGGGGGCTGCTGTAGCTTGCTCGGTTTGTGTGCCGGGTTGGGTTGCTGTGAGATCCCCCTTTGTCTCTGGGGTTTTTTTAAGTTGGAACAATCTAAATGGGTTTGGTAGGATGAATTTGTGGCTGGGTAATAAATCCCCCATTATAGACCTGTTGGCCTACTGAATGTAGGAGGGCCCCACACACTGCACTGTTATGGGTTTCTAGTGTCCCTGTCACGGTGAGTTAGGCAGCAGAACTTGTAACTGAGAAGCAGACATCCGAGATGTGGGTCTATCTAGGAGCTGTCCAGCTCTGCCATGGTCCCTCCAACCCCCACAGTTTGTTTAACTGTCAGTACGGTGAACATGTTGGGACTGGGGGAGGCTTTTTCAGTTAAGTTATAGACTTAACTGAAACTAAGTTACGTCTATAGAAACCCACTGGGGCTTGTTATTGTCTCCTCCCACAGATGTCCCATTCTTCATCTCTCAGACAGGGACCTTTCACTTTAATCCACTCCCCCTTACTATATTATTCATGTCATTGCACCTTAGGCTATGTGCTTCTATCAATACAGACTGTGCAGGGATGGATCATAGCTCCACCCCTTTATGCAAATAGCTGGCCGTGATGTCACCAGTTACTATGTCTTATCTTTTTTTTTTTACTAAGAACACTTGGGCAGCACGGTGGCTCAGAGGTATGCTGATGCCCGCAGCATTTGAGGAGCTCGGTTCGATTCCGATCTCGCGCCCATCTGCATGGAGTTTGTATGTTCTCCACGTGCTTGCGTGGGTTTCCTCCGGGTACTCCGGTTTCCCCCACAATCCAAAACATATAGCAGCTCTGGTCCTTGTGGTGCATACCCACCCTTGGACACATCTGCACCCGAGTTTGAATGTTCTCTCCCAAGCTTGAAGTGGGTCTCCGCGTTTCCTTCGGGTACTTCGGTTCCCTTCAAGTAAAGACATTCTTAAGTGGGTTGTCACATTGGTGAAAGCTGGTGAGTCAATCACTTAATAAACCAAAGTGGGTTGTCACATTGGCGAAAGCTGGTGAGGCGATCACTTTCTTTTATTATTTTTTTGACACATACAACCAACCAATTAGTCGGTCTTTATGGTCTCCAAGCTTTAGGAGGAGGAATCCTAACTACAGATAAGAAGAGGAGACGACCAACCATAAGGGTTAGGTCCCCATCCTAGGCCATTCCCCCATTAATAAAGGCTGCGGACCGCAATGTAAAGATGATGAGTTTGATGTGCTAATGTCACAGCCATTGTACTATTATTGTATTGTGTATTATTATTGTAAATAGGAATGAAATAACTGACAGCCAGTCAGCCTAACAGAACTGTTACAAACTGTCAGTTACCTGTAGAATTATTACTCCCCATTGGGCAGGGGGGAGTTGTCAACCTTTGCCAGAAGGAGAGATAACAGGGGCAATAATCATTAAATGTCTGCTTGGAAATGAATGGAATAAAGTGCCAATAAGTGGCAAATGACCAGGTCTTAACATAAGACCATTTGATTGGATTATAAACATGATTACGTGTATAACTGGCTCTAGTTGGCCTATTAAAACGCAGGTCCACCCTTAAAACAAAGAACTGGCGACTTGTCGGTTATCTGCCCGCACCCCCAAGTGTTATTTTTACGGGTTTATTACGTGGATTTGTAACTAGAGATGTTTGTCCGAAGATTCGAAAACGAAAAAAAAAAAAGGAAAAAAAAGTGTTTATGGATTTTAAGGATGAAATAGTAATAGTAGGTGACTGTAAATAACACAGGGACCCGGGGAATGTCTGGGGAACCTGGAAATAGAACCGTAACTCATTTAAACACTATCAGGGAGATTCAATAAAAGTTCTTATCATCTAAAATGGTGCTAATTTTACCCCAACCAATCAGATGTTAGCTTTCAAATATTAAATAACATCTGATTGGTTGGGGTAATTTTTAACGATAAGAACTTTTATTGAATCTCCCTGAACCTTTCCTCACGATCGGGCTGTTTTCGAGCTTCAGCATTCGTTTCTTGTTTTCGAGGGTTACCGAAATCGATCTTTATTTACGAGGGTTACCGAAATCGATCTTTATTTACGAGGGTCACCGAAATCGATCTTTATTTACGAGGGTTACCGAAATCGATCGATCTTTATTTACGAGCGCAGGTGGTCTGACCTGAAGAGGCAGAGGGCCAGTTATGTCGCTGACATAGCCAACAGAGCGCAAGGCAAGTATCACTGTTTTAGCCATTTATTTCTGCTTTGATTGTTCTATGAAATGTTTATATGAAATATTATCTCATTTATTTGTACTTTATTGTAAACCACATAAATAATTGTCAGAGAAACTTGTTTTTTTACAAGTTTATATTTGTGTAAAGCACTTCTTATTACCGATAACCGCATTGCAAAACGCCGCTAACATGTACAGGATCTTATTAATGTTAGTTAGGGGGGCGTTAAAAAGCCTAAAAAGCTGTTGCTACCGTCAAATTAATTCATTTGGCTTGAAAAAGACAAATTCCTGCTTCTTCTTCTTCTTCTTCTTCTTCTTCTTCTTCTTCTTCTTCTTCTTCTTCTTCTTCTTCTTCTCTCATAAAGCCTTTTATCTATTGCAAGAAACTGGTGTGCGGCTCCATGTTTATCCGATTCCATGTGTATTAGAGGTTTGAACGGACGACCCAGAGGAGATACGCACCCAAACATTCGCTTTATTTCAGTGCTGCTGCTATTTGTTATATAGTTTATTTATAAAGCGCCAATTGGGGACGCAAGCTCGTCCGTTTCCACCAACCCAAAGTTGAATAAAAAATAAATAAATAGAAGCGAGCGGGAACTGACGCGATGCCCACAATCTGGCGAAAAGCCAATTGCGCCGCTGTTAACATTCCACCGCCGGGTTTCTCCGTTTTATAAATCGAGGTCATTCCAATTTTAGTGAAGACGACGGGAAAAACAGTGGCGGAAAGTGAACAGACTTTTATACATATGCCCCTAAATGTATTTTGTTACCACATTACTTTTTTCGGTCAATTAAATTTAGTTTTGTCCCCAAAGTGTTGTTTTAGTCCACTAAATGTGTTTTGTTATCACTGAATTTCTTTTGGTCACCGAAGTGTGTTTTTTTTGTTACAAAATGATCTGGAAACAAACGGCCCCCCATAGAACAGAAGTTCATTTGCATTAGGTATTATGTCAATTGCACAGTTTGTTGTGCACCCATTGGCTGAAATCAGCGCTGGGCAGAACCAATGAATGTAATATATGATAAGCTGCCTGTACACTATTACACTAGGCAATGTTCACACTAGCAAACACAGGGGGCTGCTGTAGCTTGCTCGGTTTGTGTGCCGGGTTGGGTTGCTGTGAGATCCCCCTTTGTCTCTGGGGTTTTTTTAAGTTGGAACAATCTAAATGGGTTTGGTAGGATGAATTTGTGGCTGGGTAATAAATCCCCCATTATAGACCTGTTGGCCTACTGAATGTAGGAGGGCCCCACACACTGCACTGTTATGGGTTTCTAGTGTCCCTGTCACGGTGAGTTAGGCAGCAGAACTTGTAACTGAGAAGCAGACATCCGAGATGTGGGTCTATCTAGGAGCTGTCCAGCTCTGCCATGGTCCCTCCAACCCCCACAGTTTGTTTAACTGTCAGTACAGTGAACATGTTGGGACTGGGGGGGCTTTTTCAGTTAAGTTATAGACTTAACTGAAACTAAGTTACGTCTATAGAAACCCACTGGGGCTTGTTATTGTCTCCTCCCACAGATGTCCCATTCTTCATCTCTCAGACAGGGACCTTTAACTTTAATCCACTCCCCCTTACTATATTATTCATGTCATTGCACCTTAGGCTATGTGCTTCTATCAATACAGACTGTGCAGGGATGTATCATAGCTCCACCCCTTTATGCAAATAGCTGTCCGTGATGTCACCAGTTACTATGTCTTATCTTTTTTTTTTTACTAAGAACACTTGGGCAGCACGGTGGCTCAGAGGTATGCTGATGCCCTGCAGCATTTGAGGAGCTCGGTTCGATTCCGATCTCAGCCCCATCTGCATGGAGTTTGTATGTTCTCCACGTGCTTGCGTGGGTTTCCTCCGGGTACTCCGGTTTCCCCCACAATCCAAAACATATAGCAGCTCTGGTCCTTGTGGTGCATACCCACCCTTGGACACATCTGCACCCGAGTTTGAATGTTCTCTCCCAAGCTTG